>VNJS01000685.1:0-18248 GCA_008042575.1 Drosophila watanabei
TAATCATATTGCTTACTAACATAATGAGATTGAATAACTTGTTCACACATCTTTGCCGATTCCAACCCAAACTCAGTTCCTATTTCAAAAGAATCATCTAACACTGGTTCGATAGCATTAAAAAATCCCTGCTAATCGCTGTCAACATTCAATCTTTCTCAAAAAATTTCATTATCTAAGGCCCTATTCCCACAGGGCAACATCTAACATCCCCCATCCGTTGAACGGATGTTCCATAAGGTTTTGCCGTTCCAAATTTTCCCATTTTGTTTCACATCTGTTTGACATTAAAATTTAATGTGAGTGTTTTGCCGATAGTTAGCCAATAGTTTTTCGGTGCAACTCTGAATTCTTCTTCTTCTCGGTGAAAATTTGACAGTTCATTACGAAAATTTAAAAAATAGTTGGCCTGGAACAGTTAAAACTTAAAAAATGAACGGAACAGGTAATACAAGTTGCACAAGTTCTCTTGTTTTATTATTTATTGTTTTTAATTTTACAGACGACAAAAGAACTGCTGGTGGGAAGCTGAGGTGGAACCTCGAAATGGAGCTCCTGTTCATTGATATGTGGCAGGATCACATCGATGAACTGCGAGGAACTCACACGTTTTTATGGAGATGGCCCAGTCCATGACAGAGGCTGGACATGAGGTGTCATGGAAGGATGTCAGCTAAATATTTCAAAGACTCCGTGGTGATTGACCCCGGGGAAGAGTCAAAGTAGACCACAAGGAAGAGCTAGTTAAAATTGAACGACAGAGACTGGAGGAGCAGCAGACTCAAACCGAAATACTGAAGAGAATGGTCAGGAAGAGTTTCAGTCCCAAATTCTTAAGTTGCTAAGTTAGTCCAAGAATAATAATAAAATAAATTTTCAGAATAAAAAATAATTTAAATGAAACTACATGAATATGTTTTATTTAAATAATTTATTGGTTACCATTTAGGCTATAATCTGCAGATATATTAGTTCTGCTTGCTTGATATTTGCTGCAAATTGTGATTTTCCTGCTGCACAACAGTCAAAATAGATGATAAGTGTTCCATTTTAACTCAATTTGAAAATTGTTGTTTATTTTTTTGACGTGCCACAGCTTTTTAATAAGCTGTCACCAGATGGGGGATGTGATGTAGCCTATGGGAATCGAAGTTTCACATCTGACAAAAATCCCAACTGTTTCACACAAATGTACTGAGTGGGAAAAGACTATAAACCTGAATTGTGATTATGACTTAAATTAGAAGGTATTTGAGTATTTTTGCTTAAATTATGCTTTGGTTTTATCTTCGCGGTGAAAAGGGAAGGGTCATTGGGTTTAGCAGCATTACTATCTATTCTACGAGTTAATTGAACTTTTATTATTTTGAGTGAGTCTCGCCCTAACAGTACAGGGTATGGTAATATCCTATCGTCGATTATATTTAAGAGAAGGGAGTATGTCTTTGCATAAAACTTAACAGAAGCCTCCAAAACGCCCCAAATTGATAGTCGCGGTCCTCCTAAACCAGAGTACTTCGATTTTCTTAAACTCAAAACTATATTTTTTGGAATTAATGACTTACGAATAAAGCTAGCCGGACTGCCAGTATCGAATAAACTTACAACAGAAATATATTTTCCCTTTTCACCTCGCAATCCTCAAATTTTGATTTTTTCAAACGCTGTCAAGTCCTCGGATCCAGATTCCTCTTCAGCTTCCATCGGTGCCGTCCTTGTTGAAGCCTCTCTCTTAGGGCATTGCTGGTACTTGTGGTCCAGCCCAAAGCACTTGAAGCAGGCCCCATCCGGCCTCTTGGGTCGTCCGCAATCTCTAGCCATATGCCCCATTTGCCTGCAATTATAGCAGCGAATGGCTTCAGGAACAGGCGCGCGTGCTTGGGGCTTCCCCAGTTTAGTCTTCTCCTCCGGCTTTGAACTCTGCTGCTCCGGCATTTTCTTCATTTTGTCGTAGATCATAATTTTCTGACGCAGCTCGTGCAAGGAAGTGCAGTAAGCCATTGCAGACGCATTTCCAGACTTATCTCCCAAGCCTTCCACGATGAATCGGATGATATCCTCTGGCGCCAGATCCACCTGTCGCCCAATGCCGCACATGGCAAAAAAATATTGTAGGGCACTTTCTCCAGGTAACTTCTTCCTGGCTTCCAGCTGCTTGAACACATCAAATGCAGTGATCTTGAGGTCAAAAACGGCAATTAGTTCTGCTCGCAGCCTCGGCCAATTTAGGGCTGCTGTTTCGTTCATGAACGCTCTTGCAGATCCGATCAACAAACGTTTGGCGAAAATAAAACGTTTTTTCTCCGGAACGCTGTATATATCCATAATGTTCGAAAAATCGTCAATCCAACGCAATACAGGATATCCATTGTCCGCAGAAAACGGTTGAATTTGGGCGTCCAGATCACTGATATCGATAATGGATTCTTGCTTTGACTTATTTTGGCTCAACGCTTTTTCTAATTCTGCCACACGTTTACGCGCAGCGTACAACTTTTAAATTTGCTTGAGGTGTCGTAGCTCCGCCTCTAGGTTCGCCGACACTCGTTCACGATTCTGCATGTCCACCGCCGCCACATCGATGCTTCCCAGAATTTCACCATTCGTGGAAATTCGTTCACGACTTTGCATGTCCACCGCCGCCAGTAGATCGCCATTTGCCGACGCACTATCGCCGTCTCCTTCTTGCTCACGTTCACATTCGCCTCCAACACAAGCGTCGCCACCAGCTCTCGAAATTTCTTCGGCTCCACGCGGAGTTTCCTCCAAGTTTAACTCCTCCAAATTCAGCTTTTCCAGTTCCAACTGCTCAAGGTTAGATTCCTCCAGGTTTTGCTTCTCCAGTTCAGTTAACTTCTGCGTGTCCATTATAATTTTTGTCGCCGTGCGCAATTGATGGATAGTGGCGTCTTCTTGGAAAAACACGTTCTCCCGCTCCAGAAAAGCTTTCAGCTCAAGTCTTGTCTTCTTAATTATGTCGCTATATTTCATAACCAAGGTGTTCTATTTTATACGGTCCTTTACCCCACACCTGATATGTAAAACTCTCTTATTTCTTATTTTCACGCCTTTCTCGTCTTCGTTCTCGTTAATTAGTGATCGTACTCTTCTCGATCGTATCTGGTCGATTACAATATATCGTATGTGCGAGTTCGGTCGCTTGGGTTGTGTTGTTGCAAACTCGAGACCGCAGCGTTGTGCTTGCTACCTGCGCCAACAGTCAGTGTCGTTGTTTTCGTAAAACTTCACGGTTCGCTGATCGCGAGCACCGAACATCTGGCTGGCGCCTCCGAAAAAAGATAACGGTTTGAGCAGTGTGAGCAAATTGAGCCACGGCGTGCCCACCTCTGATTTAAACTATTTACAGGAGGAAAAAAACGTTTTTACTTTCAAAGTTGTGTGTTTCTCGCTTTAGCAAAATCAAAAATGAAATTTCGTTCAAAATTTGTTGACGGGCTCGTACACACATACACACAAGCCCCACTTACACTTATGCATTGTGTACACAATAAATAAAAGCTAAAAATAGAACAAATACCTGTCTCCCTTTTTCCCCTTGCCTACAAGCGTAGGGCAGGCATAGTAGATGCCTTCTCTGTATAGTTCTATACTCTTTGCTTTTTCGATGCGTCGGCAAACCGTGAAGTTCAATACTCGAATTTAAATTGTATTGGATCCACCTTGGTATCCTTTTTTTTCCAATAATGAAATATGTTCTTTGTAGCTTTCCCATTTATGTGAATCGTAATCAGACAGTTATTGATCCCAACTATTCTCAGAAATCTAAAATTTTTGCACAAAAAGTTTTACAATGACGGTTACTGGAGCTAACCATACTAAGGGATCATAAATTTTTGATAACATTGACAGCACCGTCCGCTTGTTTTCCTTTTTTTCGTTGGGGCTCCCATTGAAGTACAAATGTTTTCACGAACTCGTTATCATTAATCTGTATTATTTTATTGTGCCCACTATCATGTATAATTTGTAATATTTCTTGTTTATTTGAAATCAATTCGCTGGAAATTTTTGTATGACATCTATTGCTTATTCTATTGAACTGGCTCATGTCATAAGATTGTCCAAATAGAAGTCGCTTCTAATTATATCCGCTATTTCTTTATTTTTGCAATTGTCGGCAATGTCGACCAGAACTCTGGTGCAGATGCAGTACCATACGTAACTGTTTTTAATTTGTAAGATTTTATTTTCTCATTTGGAGAGTCTCTCCACAATATATATTGATATTCCCGATCTTTCTCATCAACGAATATCTGACGGTACATTTTCTCAATGTCCGCTGATATGACGTACTTCCATTTACGTCATTTCAAAATTATATCAGATATTTCTTTCTGTACTCGGGCTCCAAGCCACATAATATCATTGATGCTTTTATTGTTTGTAGTTTTGACTGAGGCGTCAAACACTACCCTCAATTTCGTGGTTAAACTGGTATCCCTAAGCACTGCTTGGTGAAGCAAGTAATATTTGCCTTCTTGTCCGAGACCAATATATTCATTTATTAAATTTGGATAATCTTCCTTTAACTTTTCATTGCGCTGAAATTTCTTCTCTAAATTTATAAATCGTGCCATTGCTTTCGGCTTTGAATTTCCCAATGATTTGTCGTTTTTGAAAGGAATCATGGTATTAATAAAACTATTTTCTCAAAGTTCTGTTTCAATGTCAGGTTTGTCTTAATTTTCCAATTCTCAGAATCGTTCTAGGTCTTGAACTTCAATAGTTTTTGCAACTATTGAATGGACGCCCTTAGATTTAGTAGGTAGGTAGGTATAAGTGGTGAGGCCGCCCTGGCCGCCTCCAATTAGAGCTGAGCTCCGTTTTGATTCACGCCCTCGATGTATTGTTGTCAGCGCCCTCCTCAGTACCAGCCCGTGTCATTCAGGTAAGCAAGGATGGCAGCTACTGGCTGCCTTCCAACTTCCCCTAGTGACTCGAGTTGGCGTGCTCCGAAGTGTCGGGCTCTTTGTTTGTTGAGTGCCGGGCAGTGGCACAGCAGATGCTCCGGTGTCTCCTGCTCGCTTGGCTCCTTGCAGCTTCTGCATTGTGTGTTGTAGGGTAGACCCATCTTACAGGCTTGCGTGCCTATTGGCCAGTGGCCGGTGATGGTTGCCGTTACCCTCCTGATGTCCTTGTTGCTCTTGCAGATCAGTTCTGCGGTTCGTTTCCTATTAAATTCTGGCCAGCATAGTTTCGATCTTCTGTGCTCAGCCTTCGTCGACCATTCCTTGCTGGCTATTTGTTTGAAATGGTCATGAATTTCCGTCTGGACCGAGCTCAGTGAGATCTGGTTAGATTTAGTACACCCAGAGATAATCCACCCAAAATTCGTATTTTCGGTGGCCATATAATATGTGGTTTTCTTAGTCCAATCATAAATTAGGTTTTTTGATATTCTATTTAATCAGGAGCAACTAGTAGAGTATGTATTGTATGTATTATGTATATAAAAATATATGTATATGTAAATATGCTTGCCTTAGCGGGAGCACGAGTAACCTTCTGGTATATGTGCGGTCGAGCAGTGGAAATATGCTGACACTTGCACTTTGTATATGTCGATTGGCATATCCCGATAGGCTCGTATTTCGGACATTTGGGCTTATGACGGAAATTCTGTATTTATGTCGTTTATAATTGTTCATATGCATGCCTCAATGTATGAAGTACAGTGAGCATTCGATATATGTGTATACAACAGTAGATCGAGTTCCTAAACAGTTACCTAGTAGTCGGCTTTATATTCCTATCTTACGGACTGAGAAGAGCGAAGAATATTCAAAATAAGACCTGACTGTCAAAAACCCTATCCGTAGCAGCAAAGATGATCCGCCGCTAGCCGCGCCCACTCTAACATGATCCCAGAGCCCCCTGACTGTATATATCCGGAATCTTTGATAAATCGCTTCTTAAGTCTTAAATCTGCGTGTATTTAGGCCCTGAATGGTCAATAAGAGAACAAATTAATATAAAGTTGCCTATCCTTGGGAATAACGTGGCGTCATCTCCAGCATCAATATAACGATCCCCAAGTGAGTTGTAAAAATCCATTTATTGACTTTCAGAGATTGTTAGGTGTGTACAGCGAGTACTGAACGTTGAATAACTTGCCGAATATTAAAACATCAAATAAAAAATAAATTAATAGAAGTTTACAATCAACGCTGGTGTCTCGATTAAATTTGGATTGAAATGACACATTCCAACAATTGACGACCTAGAATCATGTCATTGTATTTTTAGCAAAGATAGTTTAAATTCAGTGGGGTTCGCAAAAGAAAATTTTGATGTTTTAGCAAATAACTAGCTTTTTTCGTTGGGTCAATGTGAAAGGTGCCAATGCACAGTGGCCGCGCCCATAGGACAAAAATAAAAAAATTCATAGCAACAAAATATAAACAAATTGTTTAGAGGAGGCATTAATTTATGCGGTGCCGGAACGGTGTTAAAAGGAAAGCCGAGAATGTGTTTCGATTTCAAATGCGTTTATTGCTGTAGCGAGAGCGAACGAACTGCTTCGTACCAGCGATCAAAGGCGAATGTAATGATGAGAGTGCGCAGGTCCGAGAGCAGTCGCTTATCTCGGCTTATCTTATTCTTCTCACCCACGCATGCAAAATAGATAATTGAGAAGCTTTTGTTTACATTGTTGTTGTCAGTGCTGCTGACCAAATGGAAAACAATAAATGATTTTAAATTGATTTCTGCGGCTGCTCCCGACACAAATTTCTTCAAAAATGTCGCAGCTTCTTCAGGCCAAACCAACGAAACTTTCTATAAATAGAATGGAAGATGGAAAGAGGTAATTGGCAAGGCGCAGCTGCGCGCTTCGCGAATTCTACACAACAAAATCGAACTTTAAAGTGGTCAGTTCATTATTAACGAGTGCAAGTTAAATTTTTTTGTAATGGAGCCTGAACTTGAAGGTATTTTCTTTAACATAAGATATAATTTAATATATTAATTATAATTATTATACCCTTGCAGGGTATTGTAATTTCAGTCAGAAGTTTGCAACGCAGTGAAGGAGTCATCTCCGACCCTATAAAGTATATAGATTCTTGATCAGCATCAACAGCCCGTTCGATCTAGCCATGTCCGTCTGTCCGTCCGTCTGTCCGTCCGTCTGTCCGTCCGTCTGTCCGTCTGTCCGATTATACGCGAACTAGTCCCTCAGTTTTGAAGCTATCTGTATATTCTATATACTCTCACTCGTACATAAGTCGGAACGGGCCAGATCGGACGACTATATCATATAGCTGCCATATAAACTATCCGTAAATTTAGTGAAAAAATATAATAACTTCACTGTTTTTTAACATATCTTGATCAACTCTCGGTTATGAGCTATTTATATTGTTCTAGATTTTTGGATTTAATTTTATAAAAATCGGACTACAATATCATATAGCTACCATATAAATGGTCAGGAAATTTTTAGAAAAAAATTAAAGCTTTGTCAGTTTTTAACATAACTTTTTCTTCTTTTATATACTGGTACTTTATATTTTTTTAGAATTTTGTTGTAAATTTCATAAAAATCGGACGACTATATCATATAGCTGCCATACAAACGATCGGTAAAAGTGGAGGTAAATTACATTTTACTTTACATGTAAAAATGTAAAAAAAATGTAAAGCTAAAAATAAAATTGAGTTGAAAGTAATTCATTTTAAAATAGATAGGGTTAGATTATAAACAATGCAATTGAAATCTGCAAGGGTATACAAACTTCAGCGTGCCGAAGTCTGCTTCCTTTCTTGTTTTTATTATTATATTAATGTGAAAAAATACATGTTTTTGTCTATATGTTAAACGTCTTTTTCATGCGAAAGTTTTAGTTGTGACCCCACAAAAATCCACAATTGCTTTGTATGCCACTGTATTTATTGGACTTTTAAGGTAACTAATGTGTAAAAATGTCCTGCTGAAATTTGCCGATGTGCGGAAAATCGTAAAATTACTAACACCGTCTTTACCTTTTTAAGGTCAGCTTTTGCCGTTTATTTACTAGTTGTGCTGTTTCTCTGTATTGGGGCCATGCTTGTGGTTACATTTAAAAAACTATTTGTTCATTTATTTATAGTTTTCATTTTTATTTTTTTTGTGTTTTTGCACGATCTTATGTTTTTAATTTATGGTGCAATGAAAAGGGAAGCGTAGTAGAAAAGTAAAAAAATGATTGAAGGCCTGAAGGCGAAAATTGTAGAAACCGGCTACATTGTTAACAAAAGTGAACTAGAAATGCGAATTGGATACATATGCAAAAGAATTGTAACCTTTTCGCTAAAATACAATCGCACGAAATCCTCAATTTTTAATTGCTCTTAAGTTCAGACCCTTTCATAACTGGACAAAGAAAACTACCATGCACAACAAAAAACAAAATTGTTAAGCTGTGTGCATTTGTTGCTAGCCGAATAAATTAATTAATATATAAATTGTTGTTGTATTGTATTATTGTTTTTTACTTTTTGGGGCTTAGATTTGATCAAGAGATGAAATAGTAAATTTATTTCTTGGAAAAATAGATTTTTATTAAAAGTTGCTATGGGAGCTAAGAGATATAGTTCTATGATTCTAACCAAATTGGCTTAGATTTCTTTAAAAACAAAAAAAGTTGTTTATATTAAATGTCGATTTTTAACCGATTGTTTTTATGGAAGCTATATGATGTTGACGGCCTATATGACAAATTTTTTTACAATATATTTAAAATATTTTTATTTTTTTATTTTTGATATTAATTTTTTGGTGATATGTCTTCTATAAGTATTTGTGGCCGCGTCTTCATACAAGTCCAACCACTGTGCAATGTCAATCTTAAGTATATTCACCTAATGGCAAACTTGGCGGTAAATAAAGAATGTCGGACGTAGATTTAAAAACAGTGTAAACACAACCCTATGCGCCTTTTCACAATAAATTCAGCTGCTGTAATATGTTTGCTACGAGTAGATCCAACGATTACACAAAATTGTAACAAATCTCTAAATTAAGAACCAGCATGCTTTTGTTTTCTGAAACTGTCGCCATGGCATTATAAAGTACTGTTCGCGCCATTCAAAATCAGGTATTTAAAATTTAAAAATTATGACATCATGAAACTATTTATGTACTCATCGATTTTTTTCAATATGTTTTGGATACTTGCGAATTTAAGAATATAAACATATGGTTAAAAAAAATATAGAGAAAAATTTAAAAGACAATATTTCGGTGTCTAAAAATTAATTTTTTTTTTTGTAATTTTTAAAGCCCCGGTGACCGTTAAAAATTTTTCTTAGTTTAAAAGAGTGGTTTCAAAGGAATATAACAGTACTTTAACAGTACTTTAATATACTGTACCGATAGTTAAAAGCAGGGGTGCCCAAACGCTGCTTACGACGGAGCAAAATTTCAATACATTCAAAAGAAAACACCAACACTAGTAAAGATTTTTTTTTTAATTTCAATGGATACACTGGAAAAATTAGATACATTTTTATAATAAAGACAATTATTACTTGTCAAATGACGCGCAATGCAATAACTAAAATCATTATACAATTTCTTCAAGTGGGTGCGCGTCGCCAAAGCAACAACAAAATGCTCACGAAATTTTATGACCCAACAACAACCACATGCAACTCTAGTTACCTTGCTCAAATGCGGATGAAGAATAGAGATTGGAAAACGAAAGTGAAAAATTGTTTTTGCAATTAGCATTGGCACATGTCGATAGCCGTGTAAATATACGCATTTGCTCGCCTATGCTTCGGAGAAAATTACAAAAGCAAAGAAGGCATGGAAGAGAGAACGGTTAAAGATACATTTCTAATAGTTTTGTGAGTATATAAGAATATGTTTATTAACAGAATAAAACTTTTGTTTTTTAATTAGTTTAAAAAGGGGCGGGGAGGTGGGCTCAATAAAAAGCGGCATGTGGCGCAAAGATGTACCGCTAGTGGGACTGATCCACGGAAAACCGTTAAATCGAAACACAAAAATCAAACACATTCTTAATTAAAATTGCCTGAGGTTTTGAAAAAAAAATTCGTTTTTCTCATTTTTTTTTTACACGATGGGCGAAAAAAAAATCTTTTTTTTCCCACAAGGTGATAACCTGTCTTAAGAGCACCCCAAATGAACGCAACAAACTGCATTTTTAAATTTTAAGCTTAACTATTCTGTGACCAGAAAGATTCCGGAATTTGTTAGTCCACGATGAATATTTTATAGCGATATTTTCTTTGTAAATTTTGTAGTACTATCCTTAATTGCTATACCAAAAACGAGTGCGATGTGTTGCCAGTTTGTTTTCAGTAGGTATTGAAATCACTTACCTTAGTATTGTTGTGGGATTCTTGCAATCCAAAAAACTATTGTAGAAATAATTTTTTCTTGTGCTGAGTCGTTGCGAATTTTAGAAAAGGTTCATGGTGAATCTATTCTATAGAAAACTCGTCGTCCTTCGTCTACCACTGAGGATAGATAGATAGATAGATAGCATATGAGGAAAACATAGACCGTGAAGCAGCTTGTTCGATTTGAACCGGTAATTTGGGTATGAGGCGCATCACTGATCGCTCTCTAAAAAAAAACTTATGCCCAAGGCATAACAGGCCATCACAAATAAATGATGTTTCATTGCCTATTTCGAAGGCAACAAAATTTTGAGAAAAACTAACATACTTTTATTTTACTGACAAATTCCAGTAACTTTCTGGTCACAAAGTACTTTATAAACCGCCGTATAGGAATTTTTCGCTGTAAGAGTTGAGTTAAGGGCATCGAAAACCTTGGGAAGAGTAGTTTTCGGTTCTTGGTCCTAAAATGCTGTCAACCTGCGTTAATATAAGCCACATAATAAATATATTCAAATAATGTCAGTTTCACTCCAAAGTTCAAAAAGTAAAGACGTGCCCACCAGTCTAATTCCTAAGCGACAGTTTATCAGACAATAATCTATAATTAGATTAATCAATTCGCCACCTTTTCATGCTAAACATCGTAAATAAGCAACAACAAAGAATAAGTAAGCCGAACTAAAACTCTGTGGGGCCCTAACCTAACGATACTACGATGTCTCGACCACCCAAACACCCTCTGACAACGACCAACATGATAACGAATGAATCAAAATACATTATAATTAGTAAAGCTGACAAAAAATCATTTGAAAACATTAACCCATTTTTTATTAAAAAAGTTGTAATGGAAGTGTCGAGAAATAAAAAAGGAACGTATGAAAGTTCATATTAAAACAATAATCATACTACAAGCCCAGAAATTAATTAATTTAAATACATTTCACGAATTCCAAGTTAATGACGAAGAACACAAAACCCTCAATACCGCTAAAGGAGTCATTTTCTTCAACGACCTGCGGCACATTAACGAAAGAGAAATCATCGAAAAACTAAAACCGAAAAATAAAAAAAAATACCAAATGAAACAAAACAAACCGGCTTAATCATACTGACACTCGCAACAATTAGTCAATTAGTCGTAGTACGTCCATGTATCCCACCCCCATTGAGGTGTCACAACAGCCTGAGATGCTGGACACCAATCTAAAGATGACGATTTTAAACGCTGCACTGCCATTCAAAAACCATTTACTACAGAAACAACAACACACACAACTAAAATTTCAAATAATAGCTTATCAACACCGACACATACTACCGCAAATCATCACGAACATCTATCTCTAACGAACTAAAAGTTAAAAAATACCCAGCTAAGTCACCTTAACTAGAAATTCCCAAATTCTCAAAGGAAAAAACGACCGAAAATGGAAAGAAAATATCAAAAATAAGATATCAGAACTAATGAGTACCGACGAAGGATTTGACCTATAATAGTTAATAACAAATTAATTAATCTAGGTTTAAGTTCCATAATAAAACTAAGAAGGGCCACTAAATATCATAAAGGTAAAACACTTGGTAGAGACCGCATTAGCTATGATTAATAACCTGCCAGATATAGTCAAGCATAGGTTACTCAAGTTCTACAACAACATCCTTAACGCACATGTTCCAAAACAGTTTAGTATAAGCAACATAATACATATCTCAAAACCCTCGTACAAAACAGCAACAGCATATTATCGATCCAAATCAATAATACAAATACAATACAATACAAAATCAATTATACAAAGTTCTAGACAAAATAATTTTCAAAAGACTATGGTGGCTAATTAACAACAACCAGCTACTCGATAGTAGTCAAATAGGTTTAAAAAAAGGAAAGTCGGCATCCAATAAACAAGCAACGCTAGACCCTATCGAGAAAAAAACACCTCTCTTTAATCTCTCTCGACTTCTCAGGCATTTGACAAAATTGAAATCCACACGATAATAACTTATAACTTGGAAAATGAGACAAAAAAATTATGAACTAAATAACTTACTTTTTAACCAATCTAAAAAATTTGTTAAGAACCAAAACATACAATCAAAATCTCTGCCACTGGATAATGGTGTCCCACAAGGATCTCTACTTTCTGTTATTCTTTTTGAAACAGCTTACGAAAAACTAAAAAACAACAAAAAAATTTTACAACGTAAACATAAAGATCCTTAAAAATAATAGGTATCACCTTAACTAACAAATATGAATGGGACGAGCAAAACAAATAGCAAAACGGCTAGCACCAGTTTCAATCGACATGTTAATACTATTAAATATTTAAAAAAAAAGTTTTTTTTCTATTTTTTTAAGCGCCAGTTCCAACACAATCATGGCAAAAATTGACTATAGATTTTCCCTATACGAAAGAGCACCAAATTCAAAACTAAATAGGATAAAAACTATATACCACTCAGTTGTTAGAATAGATTTAGGAGCCTTCCATTCTTCACCAATAAACAATCTACTTTACGAATCCATGAAGCCAATGTTTAGTAGGGGGCGATCCCTCCACAGACGATCCTTGAACTGAAGTTGGAAGGCTACATTCCCACGGCGCAGAACGAAGTTGGCAAAACACAGTAGAAAAAAGTCTGGGGCGTCGTGGAGCAATTCAAGTCAGCTGTATTAGGCTGAATACATGATACTGACATATGCTTAGAAGTAGAGCCGAGCTCCCGTCCGCTATACTCCAGTAATAGACCGAGAGCCGGAGATCCAAGGAGACAAGCTTTGCCGAAGTTCGCTTCGTGAAGCGGAGATCGAACAGCGCAGAGGCCCTTAGCTTAGCCAAAGCGCCATGCGCCCGACCGAGAGCGGTAGAACTGCGAGGCAGAGAGCTTAGTAGCTGCTAGCGTAGTTCTGTTGTGCTGAGAAGCGGAGAGCGGGCGAGCGACGACCAGCGTATGGAGTTCGGAAATATGACAATGCAGCGGGCGGACTGGAGCAAAAGAGCGGGCGAGCTTTTTGGAAGATAGGTGGGCAGAAGGGATACAGGGTGCCGCCTCCTGGCGTAAACACAGAACTAGACACGCCATATTAAAAAAGTTAAAAAAAAATTCCGTTAGAGCATATAATAAAAAAATCTCGAAAGCAAAACTCCTTATCATAACTCAGCAAATGCTCCCACCTTAGCAGGAATCTTTTCACATGTAGATACACAGCAAAACAAAAGGGGCGATATGCACCGACTCACTCTCTGCTCTTACAGCACCAGAAAATCCGAAAAACCACGAATTCTACACACCAGAAATAAGACAAATAATTTTGAAATATAAAAACAAATTTACTCTTATTTGGAAACGAACTTTCAGACCAAGCTGCTAAGGTAGCCACCAAACCATTACAACATATTAACAAAACAAGAAGGAAAGCTAACTTCGGCACGCCGAAGTTTGTATACACATGCAGATCGGAGTTTGATCAATAAGATTATATCTCTATCCAATGTAATATGAATTACCTTCATATTCATTTTATTTTTACAGTTTTAAGTTTTAGTAAAATTTTTTACGTAAAATAAAATGTAATTTTCCTCCATTCTTACCGATCGTTTCTATGGCAGATTCAAAATCAAATTTTAAAACAATATAAAAAGCTTGTATCTCAAAGTAGAGGAAAATATGTTGTTGTTTTCAACCATCAAGAGTTCCGGGCTTCTTTAAAAGAGCTGCAAGGCACAATACAGAGATGTCTAACTGCCCTAGAGCTGTCAGCTACACCTACAGGCTTGGTACCGTCTTCTTGTCTACATGATTTTTCAAAGCTTCCAATGCTCACGCTTTTCATGTGGGAGCAGTCCGTCCATAATAAAGATGAAATTCCAACCTGGTGAGAGCTGGATTCCTTCGTGACTGCGCGCCATCGGACGTTGGAGACCATCGAAGACGTCAGGCCTACCGGGTCTTGGCACCCTTCGTCACGATCATCGAATCCCAACACACCTATGCGCCGGCTCAATTCTTATAAAGCCACGGTAGCTCCAGCACCCAGAGGGTGTGACTTGTGTTCCAGAGAAAATCACCCCTTGCTTATAGATTTAATTAAGAGAGTGTAACTCTGCTTAAACTGTTTTTCACTTGGCCATCAGCAGTGGGATTGCATTAGTGCCCACCGTTGCCGAGTCTGCTGCGGACTCCACCCGTTTCGGAAATGCCAATAAAGGATCCGCGCAGTTCTCGTCCCCCGTTATTGTTCCAACTGTTTGGCCCACGAACATTCCGAGGGAACCTGCCGCAGTGATGACCACCACCATACGCTCCTGCATATGCAGGAAAGTCCAGTGCACGCACCTCTTTCGCAGATTGCTGTCCATCACTCTTCTTATTTTATACTTTTTATCTAGATTCGTCATCAGATGTCTCCACTTCCATACACCCACGATCGGCCGGGAAAGCAAACGTATTCGAGGTACTTAGTCCTACCCTTGCCGAGTCTGCTACGGCATCGAGCCGTTACGGAGAATCGACGCCTTCTAGGATCAGCTACCATATCTCCATGTCCAGTTCTATATCCGGTTCCGCCATCCTCGTCTGCCGCTCCTCGGCCTTCGTCAGCTTCTCCACTCTCAGAATCCTACAGCTGTCTTAATCGCTCCAGCGTCACAGGACCTACGTACTCCGGACTCCCGAGTGTGAATTTCATTAAAGGCTTTGTTGCAATCCAAGTGATTGATTCTGCCCACGGAGCTTCCGAAACTCGGCCGCTCTTGCACCCCCGTATTTACGAGCGCTGCCTTCGAGCTCAGCGACGCTCGCCTGCACGCACCCGTGTTCCCGATCGTTGCTCGCCGCTAGTCCGCTCCACCTTTCGCTGTCGCATTGTTAAGCTTAGCTTATCGTTCGGGAACGTGCCCCATAATATATATTAAATTAAGTTAAGTATCAAGTCGAATGAACACCCTGGCGCTTCATGCCAATTTCATAAATTCGACCATCCGAATATTTTTCTACTGGTTTTTCTTCGTGGGATATATTTATAAATTCCTGGCTCTTGATCGGAGGATATCCTGGTCACCCCTCTACATTTGTATGTTGAAAACTGAATAATTAATTTTATGAAATTGAATCCGAACATCTAAAATAATACATAAAGATCATTACCATAAGTAACTTAAAATATTTAAAAAAAAAACAGTACAGCTATTTTTTTTTTTCTACAAATTTACGGATTTCTATGGCAGCTTTATGATATAGTTGACCGATCCGGTCCGTTCCGTCTTTTATACGAGTGAGATAAAATGTATAAGACTCTCTGCAAAGTTTCATTTGGATAGCTTCTAAACTGAGGAACTAGTTTGCGTATAATCGGACAGACGGACGGACAGTCGGACAGAAGGACATGGCTAAATCGACTCGGCTGTTGATGATGATCAAGAATATTTATACTTTTAGGTCGAAAATGCCTCCTTCACTGCGTTGCAGTGAATTTTATATTACCCTGCAAGGTTATAACAAAAAAACTATTGACCTCCTAAGCAAAACAATCTCTCGATGCCTCTTTATCCAAACTCCACCTCCTATATGCCAACACTGCAACCAAAACCTAACCCTTTTCATACATAAATATATATTTAATTTACGTACATACTTGCATACAACCCATACCTTTAGTACCTAAGATTAGTAAGGTAAATACCTCATTTATTCATTCGCTCAATTAATATTGTTAATTATATCATCAGTAGTACTTAAGCTAAAGACCATTGTAGCTATTGCTTAAAAAAAATTATACAAACTTTGTAATTGCTGCTAATTTATCTATAATAATAATAATAATATTCATATAATCTTTTCTGTTACCTTATAATGGCGAATTCTTCTTATAGAGCAACTGGACCGTATCGAGGAAGGCATGGATCAAATTAACGCTGACATGAGAGAAGCTGAGAAAAATTTAAGCGGAATGGAAAAGTGTTGCGGCATTTGCGTACTACCCTGCAATAAGTTTGTATACAAGTCTTAAAGAATATAGCGTATTTAATTTGAATTACTTAATAATTAAGAAACTGAAGTGGCTTCGAAAGAGTAAGAGTTTTTGTAATAGTTATGTATATAATAGTTTGTTTCATTTCATTGAAACATCTAGGCATACTTATGAGGAACACAAAGGATGTGTTTGATTTAATTAATTTAATTTAATCAGATTATATATTAATAATATATATCTATATAAGAAGTTTGGTTTTAAGTTATTGTAAAAATGGGAAAACTTCGATGAAATAGCCAAGCAAATATATCTGGTTAAGTCGTCCGTTCAAGGAATTATAAAAAATAAAGACAAATGCAATATTAACAAGAAAGGAAGCTAACTTCGGCACGCTGAAGTTTGTATACCCTTGCAGATTTCAATTGCATTAATTATAACTTAACCCTATCTAATATAAAACGAATTTCTTTCATATTAATTTTAATTGTACAGTTTTATATTATTTTACATTTTTAGATGTAAAGTAAAATGTAATTTATCTCCACATTTACCGATCGTTTGTATGGCAGCTATATCATAGAGTCGTTCGATTCTTATTAAATTTACAACCAAATTCTTGAATAATATGAAATGCTTGTTAGCCAATTAAAAAAAATTATGTTGAAAACTGACAAAGTTATAATTATTTTCTTAAAATTTCCTAAACCGTTCCTGTAGCAGCTATATGATATAGTAGTCAGATTTTTATAAAATTAAATCCAAAAATCTGAATCAATGTATAAAGCTTATAACCGAGATCAAGATAACCGTTGATCAAGATATGTTAAAAAATAGTGAAGTTATAATTTTTTTCAACAAATTTACGGATCGTTTGTATGGCAGCTATATGATATAGTTGACCGATCCGGCTCGTTCCGACTTATGTACGAGTGAGAGTATATAGAAGACTATCTACAAAGCTTCTTTCAAATAGCTAAAAAACTGAGGGACTAGTTTGTGTAGAAACGGACAGACAGACGGAAAGACGGACATGGCTAGATCGACTCGGCTGTTGATGCTGATCAAGAATATATACACTTTATATGGTCGGAAATGTGTCCATCACTGCGTTGCAAACTTCTGACTGAAATTATAATACCCTGCAAGGGTATAGAAAGAGCCCTGGCGGCAATTGGAAGGCTGATTGTCGCCAAAATTTATGATGTATAGCATCTGAGTGGTCTGGAAAAATCGGAAAATCTGTTAAGCGTGAGTGGACGCGCCTTAAGTTGCCTGAAATCGGATATAAGTTTTATAAGGTATGCACAGTGATACACAATGTATATCTATATATATTAATTACTTATGTTTGTGTATGTGTGAGGAGGCTTAGATGCCTGGCAAATAGTGCATAAACTAATTGCCTTTTAGTTGTCGCAACTAGCACTTGAACTAGGTGGACTGAGGTTGAGGTTTGTTGAGTAAAATGCCTTTGAGGTGCAGATGATTACTGACTTTATTGGTGAAAACATAACGGTATTTATAGCTAAAAGTAGTTAACAAATGTGCTGATGTGTACAGAATATAGTGTGAAAGAGTAATATAGGTTACTGTGCTGCTTATCGAATATGCGGAAATGAGAACATTGCCCCATTCCACTTCATTCGTCGTTAGCAGAATATCATATGCGCTTGACCTGGTAACTTTACTTTATTGTGGCTTCATATGACATTGCTGCGACTGACGAACTACAAACTATGCATCATTGCTATTGTCGTAATTATTGTCGCGACTTAACATTCTCCCGGCCGTTGAACGGGTGTTCAACCGTCGCTGATGTCGAACGCAAAACTCCGTGGGGTAGGTTCGGGTGTCGGCTGCTTACTTGTTGTCCGGGGCTTGGAACTCCGTCGTC
>VNJS01000689.1:0-56338 GCA_008042575.1 Drosophila watanabei
AAAAAAAAACTGAAAAAATTCAAACTTTTTTGTGCACAATTATTTTGTTATGAATTTCTGATTTGTTGGTGAAACAGCAATAGTTAATCATTATTAAATAAACCAGATAGCAAATAATATAATGTTTAGGCAAATTCTGCAACCGGAGCCACACGGGAAGAATTCTTCCGAGGCTTAGCCATGTGAACGTATGAAAGTGGATTAAGTTGAATGTATTTAAATAAACACTAAGAAATATCTGTGCAGCCAAAAAGTTGCTGCACAATCAATAAACAATGCCATCGGTAGGGGTTGGGAGGGGGAATTCACAAGGAACGGCATTTTCAGAGGGACAAAAATATTTATTTTAGTTATTTAATTGAAGAAAATGTGCAAAATGAAATTTTTTAATAATTAAAAAACATAAATAAATATGGCTTAACGAGAATTCTTTGCTGCAAGAATTAATTTTACAAAATTTTTTTTTATATTTTATTTAATTCTTGAGTTTATTTTGAAGCAACGCCACAAACTTTATATTTGTTAGTTATTTATGGATACAAGTACACGATAAAACATTAGATCTATATTTTTGTGCGAAATAGAATAGAATAGAATAGAAACCATTTATAACTTAACTTAAAACATTAAACCCAATGGTTTTCTTGCAAACAAATTTTTGACATCCGTTTTACATATCTTCTACCATTGCTAAAATTAAAATTTTATAATATTTTAGCAAATTTTTTTGTAAAATTTCAATAATTAAATTGTTTAATGTTAAAGAATATTTGAAGCATTATACTTGTCTGTCAGTTTTAGGAAACATATTTTTGAAGGCGTCTCTACCTTCTTTATTACATGTATAATACAAAGAATAAGACATGTCATCTTGTTTCTACATACGTGTATCTTTCGGCATGGTTTGTAGTTGGCACCGAGTCCCCTAGATGGCGGCTGAGCTGGCTTTTAATTCAGCTGGCTCTTTCAGTGGAGACACGAACCATTGAGCGAAATATTAAACAATTAAATTATTGTATTTACTTATTCAATCAGAAAACGATTAATTACAAATAATTAATTCATAATTCAATAAAAATAATAAATTTGCGACGGTCCACACAAAATTTAACCATTAAAAGCAATTAGAAGCATTAAAATTATATCTTTTTGAATAATATACCCTCCCTTACCGTGTACTAAAAAAGCTCCGGCTGAGTAGCTTGCGGAAAAGCTCAGCGGCGCGCGCCGCCTGCGAACGTTGGTTGGGAATTTTCAACGCATTGAAAATCAGTTGAAACCGAGATAACAAACCCCAAAGATCCAAAAAACAGCCGACGGAGCTGCGCTGCCTGGCCGTTTCAAAATTTGCACCAGCAAAAATCCAAATAAATTATCCGAGTGCCAGTGAAGTGCGAGTGAGCGTGTCGCAACGCTGAAAAGTGTATTCTTTTAGCGCTCTGCCCCAGGGGTTAGAAATGCAATAGAGAGCGGCAGCAAGATCCAAAGGCATTCCAAACGCTGCGATACAGATACGAGGCCGAGAAACACCGAATACCGCCACATAGTGCACAGTGCAAAAGTGAAAAGGACTCGGACCCACGGATATACACACACAAAAGTGCCGCATCCCGTTTTCCCGTGAGTGCAACCAACCAACGTACACACACACACTCTCGCTCGGCTTTCAACATGGCGGATGTCCTGGAGAAAAGCTCGGCACTGGATGCTGTGCCAGCACTAGGCGACACCCACACCCAATCCCAAGCCCAGTCGCTCCAGCAGCTGCAACAGGAAGCGGCGCCACCACAGCAGCAACAGCAGCTGCAGCAGCAACAACAGCAGCAGCAGCAGCAGCAGCCGCAGCAGCAGCCACAAAAGCCAGCACCTGCGAGGGCCAATCAGGAGCAGAAAGGTAAGAGTGACTTCACTCCGCATTACGCATACGCCGCGTTCGCCGCGTAGAAAATCAATTAGGGAAAGTTCCAGGCACGCCTCTCCATCTCCGCCTGCATTGGCAATGGCTCAATTAAAGGAAGTGTGCTGCCGGCACACCCCAGGACAGTTACGGTTATGTCAGGCGAACATGCAGCTCCGGCTCACGTCATGCCCTCCATCCAGCAGGGGGACATTATGCAAATAGATTTGGCAGGTTCAGAGCTCGCCGAGCTATTGTGTGCGATCTGTTTGCTCAGCCGCTGCTTTGGGCCGTCTGAAGGGTGCTCGACTGCCTGTCTGCTGAGGGGAAAGGATGTGTGGGAGGCGGGGTAATGACCTGCAACAGGGACAGCTTTTAATTGTGCTCCCTGCCAGAGGCTCCAGTGTGTATCTATCAGATACATGGGCACAGATACGGGCACGACGATAAAAGTTATCAGCCAGTCGAGCTCGTGCTGATGCGGCCGTAGATGTTGCGGTCGCTCTGCAGCTGACCTCGTTTCGCATCAAGCAGCGAGTGCAGCTACCCACCGAAAGGTCGGTTAGCTAGGCGGAATTTGCTGGGCAAATAACATAATACAAATAATTGGGAGCTGTTCCTGCCAGGGCATTCCCCAGTCGGCAGTATACTCTACTGGGTTAGCGGGTGTTATGTGTACACCCCTGCCTCGGCTGATGATTAAATCAAGTCAAGAGCAAACCGGCTCTCTGTTAAATAATAATAATAAAAAACAATAACAAAGCAGCGCCGCTTTAGCTTTGTTCAGTGCGAATGACAGCAGAGCAAAAATATAGTTGTTGATTACTATCAGCGCTCTCTGCAGTATGAAGTCACCCGTTGTCACCTGCTCTACTTCCTATATCATCCTAATTCCATCCAGATTATGGACTTCGCCAGTAAAATGGGTTACCAGTTGACACTTTCATTTTGTGTCGTTTTGTCGTAAAACACACACATTCGCGTGACGTAATTGAGAAACGAAAACAAACCCATCTCTTATTATTATTATTCTGCGCTCGCGGTCTTTAAAAATAGCCAAGATTCGGTGCAATTTCTGTCGCCTATTTCGCTTTGGCTTTCCAATTATCACAAAACGCTGCCAGCTGAGCGACAGTTTCGTTTCTCATTTGCATTTGGCTCTGCAATTGATTTTCCCCCGTGTTCTTCTCTTTGCTCTTCTCCGTCTTCAGAGAACCGAGCTAACGGGGGCGTGCGCTAGATACTTTTGTGCTTTTGTAGATACTTTTTACCCAACGGCTTTAAAAACTCTGCTAATTGTTAAGGTTTCCGCTCGGAGAAACAATTACCGAATATTTGGAGCCATATTTGTGGGGCCACGCCTTGCCTCAGTTAATTCAAGCAAGACGAAAGTTGGTTTTTCAGATTTTCCGATTTTTGTGACTTTTGGGATACGCTTGACTCCTCCGCCCGCATATGGTCTTTACGTTTAATTAATTAGTCGGAAAAATGGTATTGGCAGGAGGGATACCTGGTATTAACCCTACAAAGCCGCGTGCATGCTTGGAGGTGCAACAATTAGCATGCAAATGGCGCGCCATGAACGTCCATTAGGTTGTTATTGCCTCGTAACTGCCGGCATATTAATGCATTGTGTATCTGATGGATGCATCTCGCAGCGCGGAATGCGGCACAGTTTCGGCTTGATTAATTAATTACGGAATTAAAAGTTTGATCAATAAAGTTTGCTGCAAAATTAATAAGGCTCCGAGTTTTGTATGGAGTCTCAAGAGTTCAGGGTTCACGGCTCAGGCTGGGTGGTGGGTGCTGTGGCAGGTTGGGTGTTTGCCTAATTGTTTTCCCGCGAACAAAGTGTCGCTAGACACGCGACACGCAAATCCCGCCCTAGCTCCAGCTCCAGCTCCAGCTCCATACTCCGAGTACTCCGTGCTGCCCTCTAATTAAAGCCACAAAAGAGTTGTCAAATGGCTTCGGCGCGAACATCGCCCCGCAGAGCGTCGGCTGACAATACCGATATTCCAGTTCAATAAACTCGGCCAGCGGCGGCTGCCTGGGACCGGGGACCTGCTCTGATTTCGATTCACTCGATTTTGCCAGCGATTTTCCACCAGTTTCCACAAGCTTATGGCCATGCATATCTGCACTTTCGTTGGGGAGTACCACTCGCAGTCGGAGTCGGAGTTGGAGTCTCTTCGGAGCCGTTGGGTGGGTTGCCGCTTGCCCAATCCCCATTGCTACTCCAGTAGCCACTGCCTCTTTGGGCAGACGCCGCATAATTTGTTGTTCTGCTTGTAGTTTTTAGCCAAGACCATGTACGGGGCGGCATCGCCCGTTTTGGCCGACATCGGGCATTGTGCGTGCGGCTGCCTCACAGACAATTGCCACATTTTGTGGAAGGCAATCAATAATCGAAGTGCGTCAAAAATACAAATGTTAAAGTTACCCAGCCACCTAGCCTCGTACCTCTCGACCATAAATCCAGCCATGTTCGACACGAAATGCACGTCACCTGAGGTCTTAGTCGATAATACAGCCATAAATTCGGCTCTTGATTAATTGATAATGTGTCCCAAAGGGAGAACCAATATTATTCTCAACGTGAAATTAACAAGCAAAAGTGTGAATTAAAGATAAATATATGTCTGGAATCGAAACACTTTAATTACATGTTTACTTAGCTTTTTGTAACATATCTAACTCAGTGTACTTTAGACGAAGTTTTCTTTCATTTTTAGCTACTGGCTTTTACTCTTAGAATTTTTCAAACAATGTTGGTTTGTTATGCTGTCTTACCTTGGCCAGATTGAGCTTCTTTTCAACTCAAGTAATATCTGACATCTTCGCTACTTAATAATACCTGTCTATGGTTTAGGAATTGTCTAAATTAAGAATTGCAATGCCTTTTTTTAAATGTTGAACTAAAAGCAAACATTTTTAATTCCTACTCAAAGTGAGGTAGCTTCAAATCGTTTTCCTTCATCTCAAAATTTCTTTCTGTGTTAACCACCTGCACCTTGCCTTGGGTTCCTTTCGAAATCCAACCGTGATTCATCTTCTACGCCGCAGGATAATTCGAGTTTGACCAAACATGCGCAGTTGGCGAGCCCAGCAACCACATGAGGATTCCGCCCTCGCCAGAGTGCTCGCCGGAATGCTGAATAGAATAATCAATGAGCATAGCGTAGGCACGGAATTGACCAAGGGAAGGAAGCCAACCAAGAAGGGAAGGCATGCCGATAGATACAGCGTAAGCGAGGCAAAGCCACCCGACCGACCGGCTGCATCCCCCGAAAAAGCAAAACAAATGCCGGGCGGTTGGAACGAAAATCGAAAGCACTTGGGGGTGGCAAAACAACCCCCAACGCCGTCGAGTGACAAAAACACTAGCAACTCGGCCTTGGTTTGCGTGCGTTTCTAATTAAATGCAGTCGCTTTACATAACTGATTAATTTAAATCGATTAATTTTAAATTGAAGTTTGCTTTCAATTAGACATTTGGTTTGCGATTGATGATAGATGTTTGCAATTTCTGACAACTATGAAATTAAAAACACATAATTATTTTTTTTTTAACTTGCCCTGTGAAATAAGTTTATTTTTTTATAATTTCAATATCCCGCGAAAAGTTAAATGCTCTTACAAGTTGATTTTCCTGGTAAATGGTCACACTTAAAACGCTGACAAAGGCAATGGTGATGCCAGACTTTTTATGGAAAGTAGCCTTTTCGATCAATTTTCTGTGTTAACCGATATTTTTAGATTGTGAAAATACTTAAATTAAGTGCGAGTTTCGGGTGGCTTACGAGAAATAGTCTTTATTCAAGTTAAATGTCTGTAATGTGCAGAAACGCTTCTACTAGCTCTTATGGTTCATATCCTAACTACCTTCGGGGTTGCTGTATCTGCTTAATTTCGACACACACCTTTCGGCGAATTGGATCTCAGGCGCGGCGAATTAACTTGACGTTAAATTTAAATAAGCTAAGATTCAAATGTAACTTTTATCTATTTGCTTCTTATTCATAAATAAAATTCTATATGTTCCTAAAAAGTAAATATATACTAATAAAATGTTTTTTTTTTCTTTTCCAGGTATGTATATGTATATGCGTAACATTCAAAGACAGAAGTTTGTTGAATCATTTATAATAAATAAATAATAATTCAAGATGGCTTCACTTATATTGGTATGTTTAACAACTAACTAAATATTAAGTCAAATTAGATTATTAATTTTCTTTCTATATAAGATTTATACTAGTATAAACTAACCTAGTACTAACTAACCAAATCAAAAGTAAACTCCTTCGCCAACAGACAACTAACCTTGGCCATCGAATTAGGCCAAAGAACTAGGCAGACATTAGCCAGGAGACCATCTCCCACCATTGCCAAAGAGGTTTATTCTTGGCCAACCTCATGTCAGTTGGGTTCGTCTCTGGTTTACTTTTATGTCTACGCATTAGAGCGCTGCGCTGGCGTCTTGCGTGCTGGCCGCCTGTAAATAGACAACAATTAGGGGAGCCTATGACAACAACACCTGGATAATAAATATGATGCGATGCGTGGCAGGCGGTGCCTGTAGCTGCCTCACATCCCCACACAGCTCCCTCGTATGTGTGTGTGTGTGTGCTTGGGGGCATTAGAAGCAAAGGATTGCTAAGGAATTGCACAAATGCGCGTCCATGCCTCCACCCCGGGGGCCCATTAAATTAATCAAGTCAAATGAAATCTGCATATAAAATCAACGCTACCCCGATGTCGGACTGGCTGGGCCTCCCTGCTCCGCTCCGGACTGGCGTGTTGAATTTGCATTTTTCCCCGGCGCCCCACTAATAAATTTGTATGTCAATAGAATAAGCCAGGCGACGCCAGGTTTGGCTCTGGCTTTGCCTCTGCCTTTGGCGCTGCCTTTGCCTTTGCTCCACGAAAATATCCTGCTCTTTGAACTGCGCAAGGACACATTCTGTTTATGCGCCCCGAGAAGTTTACGAGCGGCTGCGACTGCTTCGCCAGTCCAACGGAGAGGCAGAGAGGGCAGGGGCAGGCGTATCAAAACAAATTCTAAGTATTGTAATTCGAAATTTTTCAAAGCAAATAAAAGCAGTCGAGTTTTAACACTCGCGCCAAACACAACGCAGCCAACGCTGCCGTCGCGGAGCTCACAGCCGAATTAAATATTAAAATAAAATAAATAAGCTAAAGTACAGGAAATATAAAGCAATAATAAAAGTAATTCCAGTTTAAGGGGACCCTTTTGGCAGGCTAAGCAGGAGTTTGCGTCTGAATCAAGACGGGAATTAAGCGACTTCCCTCAACATCCCTGCGGTGAGCCAAAGTGCAAAGTGCATTAGCCTCCTCAGACTGTACGTGGCCAAGTTATTGCCCTCTTGGCTAGAAAAATCGATACAATTGCACGGCTCGGTTTTACGGCGAACTGCAACAATTGATAGTGGTCGGTCGTCTTTCGTCGTCCGTCGTCTGTCGGTGTGTCCGTGATAAAATCGCAACTGCAGTGGCAGTAGTTCCCCACATCCTGGAAAAGTCGAGGCCCCGAAGCCCCTTCCCGTAACGAAATTCAATTGCCAGAGGACCAAGTTTGTTAACAATATTTCCCTGGCGGGGAATCTAATTGAAAAGCGGATCCAGTAGCGCTTAGAAGGGGCTCGCTCCCCCGGAACTTTTGTGGTTTATGTGCCGCAGCCTGGTCGGAGTTGCACCTGCAATTGTTGGCTTTCCGCCCCATCCCACAGCGCACCGCGCACAGCGAGCGATTGTTGATAATCAATTTGGCCAAGACCATTTGGCCACAAATGACAGTTGTCGTTTTTGCGGTTGACATGAACATTGTGTGGAATTTCGGTTTATGTCAGCCCCGACAGGGAAACAAATCATTGTGGCCCTAATTTGCAGTTGCCCCGCTGCCTGACAGGCCTCCTTTCAGTGCCTTTTGTTGGCCAGGAAGTTGGCGGATTCGACGACGAGTCCGTTTCTGATTCTGACTCGGCACAAGTTCAGTTGCGAGTTGAATGTTGCACGTGCTGAGGCCCCAGTTTGGAGCTCCTCCAGCAGCAGCAGTTTTAAAGGGAATTACAAGCCGTTTTTCGGTGGGTTTGTGCTATTTTATCGATTTGCCCTCCAAAAGGTAGCACACAAAAACTAAATGCGAAAGTTTTCGGTTCTTTTTTTACCCGCCGCGACCGCATAAAGTTAATTGCCAGGCAGTGCCGAGAACGAGAACGAGTCCAGAGTCCGCGTCCGGGTCCCAGAGCCACATAGTGCCTCCTCCTTCGACATGAGTGATACCGATGCGGTGAGTCCTTCTGGTGGTGGTTCAAGTCGAGTACCTGAACCTGTACCTGTACCTGTACCTGCCTACCTGTGCAATTCAAGAGCACCACTATAGCACCGTCAATTGCCCATGCACAAGCGATTTACGAGCATAATTTGAATATGACAGCGGTATTAATGGCCGCATTATTCCGGCGAGGCGACCTTGCATACATCATGGCGGGTCGGATCGGGATCGAACCCTTTGCGAAATAAATCAAACAGCGATTTGCTCTCGGCCTGCATTCGATTTGGGCGCCTTAGAAATGCCGAAAGCGAAGCCGAAACACAAACTTTTGTTGAATCAATAAGTCACAAAAACAATTTGGGTCATGTTACAACTGGCAACCGAATTTCATGACAAAATTCCCTAATGGTAACCGAAGAGGACCGCCGCCGACCGACGACGAGAGCCCCAGAGCCCCAGAGCCACAGAGCATGCCGAGAATGCCAAAACAATAAAATGTAAACAAATGCAGAAAGAGCCATCAAATTTGAAAGCACCACTCAATGTGAATCGTATTGATACGTCTGCGGCGGATACATGAGTCCTGGCACCCACACTGACACACTGACACTAGCTCCGCCGCTCCTTGTTGTTGGCCCTGCGATATATGGCCATACATATGCAAATGATATGGGCCAGTTGGAGGCGCGGGTGTGGGCGCCGGCGGGGCCACGTGTGGCATTGGCCAACACTCTGGCGGCTCCTCGAGCCCTGCCAGCTATCGGGTTACCAGACACTTGCACATTTCTGCACCGACACCGCAGGCGAGAAGTCCTAGCTCCAGCTCTAGGATGTACGGCATGGAGACGACCCGGGGCCAGCGATCCAGCCAGGAGAGTTCTCAAAAGGAGTATGGCGTAGCTAGAGAAGATGCAGCTCAGCAGCAGCAGCAGGGTCGCCAGAAGACGGAGTACCTTCCGACAGATCGTTCAAGTAACGGAGAAGATTCGGTATCGGCAGATCGCTCTAAGCAGCCGTTAAGATCTCAAGTGAACACGGAGTATCTGGGCAACAGTGCCGCTGAGCCAGAACGTGGCAGGTCACAGATAAGATCTCCTCTTAACGCTGATTATTCCAGCAGTAATACTCTAGCGGCATATGAGAAGGATTCAGTGTCCTCAGATCGCCCCAAGCAGCCGATGAGATTGCAGTTGAATACCGAGTTCCTAAGCAACACGGGACCAATAGAGCGTCCTACATATGAGGCACCTAATCCGGATCAGAGCTCCATTAATCGTAGCCAAAACCAACAGCAGGCAATTCGTTCGCAGCCAGTGGCAGATTACCCAACCAGCAGTGGAAACATTGATCGTTCCCTCTACGAGTCCAGGCAGCTCCAGCAGCAGCGGCCACAGCAGAACACAGTTGACTACACCGCCTATAACGCGGCACCGCCCAAAGAACGCACCATTTCGCACAGCAAGCCCGGCACCAGCACCAGCACCTCCTCCACCCTGAACAGCAATCCCAATCCCACGCCCAAGCTGCTAAGTAAACCCAATGCTGAGTATGTGCGACCACCACAGAACTTTGTCTTGCCACCGCAGATGCGTCCCGCGGTGGGACCGCCCCAGCCGCGTCCTCCGTTCGCCGGTGCCCGGCCAATGGTGGGCATGGGACCACGTCCACCCATGCCGCCTAACATGGCGGTTAGGCAGATGGCCCCGCCACCACTGCGCACCACAGACAGCAAGAGCAACCTGCTCATGGGCCCGCCGCCGCCGGGTATGAGGCCAGGCATGCCGCCTCCCCAGTTAAGTCAGCAGAGCATGCAGCAGGCACGCTTGCCCAACTCCGGGGGACCACTTAGTCCGCCTAGCCAGGGACCGCCAAGGCCACCAGGTGGCTTTCCCTGGAATCCCGCAGCCGGGGCACCGGGGATGCCGCCTGGCGCCAGGCCGCCGCCACCACAAAACATGACGCGTCCACCGCCGCCCACTTTTCCGCGACCGCTGCCAGGTCAGCCGCTGCAGGCACCCTTTCGACCGCCCTTCAACCAGCCGCCCATGCAACCGCAACAGCAGCAGCAACAACAACCACAGCAGCTGCAGCAACACATGCAACAGCAGCAGCAGCAGCAACACCAGCCACAGCAGCAACTACGCCCACTTTCGGCAGCGAGTGCTCACAACAACAACGACGACGACGATGACGTGATCATGGGTCCGGCGGTGACCCCGCTCAAGACATTCAACCCCAGAGCCGATCCCATGGGCTCGCCGTTGCTGGAGGAGACGGAGCCGCCTTTCGAGACGAGCCCCCCGGCGGTAGAGGCCAGGAAGGGCCCCGGTTTCAGTAAGACAAACAAAATCTAAGTAGATATAGTTAGGTATATAAACTTATAGATAAATATATAAGTATATAGATAGATATATAAAGATATAGATAGATATATAAGTGAAGCCATCAAGGAGTTAATAAGGCGTGATTTTAGTGATTTTAGTTATTCAATATTTTTATATTTATTATATTTTTAAATAACAATGGTTTTTCCCCAGTACCAAGAAGTGCTATAAACTACATTCAAATAGAATTAGCTAATTGCATAATTTTGGATCACCTTTCTGCTAGATAAAATATCTCCTTAATATGAGCACTAAAAAATTCAAATATTATTGTTGAAAAGTTACAAATTTTTAAATGTAAAAATGTGTTTCTAAAATTATAAGTCTTGAAATTACTTTATATTTTTCCCTTACATATTTAAAAACATATAAAATCTTGCAACCTATAAGTCTTAAAATCCATTTCATATTAAAGCAATTTATTTTTCCAGAAAAGTTTAACTTTAAGTCCACTTCCGCCCAAAATAGTGACCCAAATGAACTTAAGTTTATATTAACTTAAAACTAACTCGTTTCTTATCCACTCTTTTTAGAGGGTGACAATGACAGCGGCGTGGACGAGTCCACTCAGGAGAAGGTAAGTTTGCGATGGCTTTGAACCAGTTAACTATTTGGCCATAAATTGGGGCTTCTTCTGCTGCTGCTGCTACGTCTACGTTAATTGAGAGGAAATTAACTGGAACTGGCGACAAATTAATTTAATTCCGTTGACCGTCTCTGTTCACAAATCATAAATATCTGTAAAAGGCCGCGGCTGCCAGCGGGCGAGCTCTGAGAGCACTGCTCCACGCTCCATTGGAGACCATATAGAAAATAGCATATAGCAGGCCCGACTTTTGTCTGCGACAGTTCCGCCAGTTGCTCAGTTTGCCAGTTTGCCAGTTTCCCAGGTTGGCTCGTGTTCGTGTGCAGACGCCAAAGTTCAGACTAAGTTTTGTCTTGGCAGACGGTAGTTGGCGCGTCGGAAAAACCCGCAGAAAAGTCGAAAAGTGCGACAAAAGTCAGGCGAGCAGACATATATCTCACTCTCGCCCAGATACTACATACTATATATGCGGTACGTGAGCCCAGCAGGTAGCAGGTGCGAGGCAGCAACTCCCAAAAAGAAGCCAGTCAGTAGTCGCCGAAAAGGAAAACACAGAAAAAGCGATTTATATGCCTGGTGATATCTGTGCCTAGATAAGTGCCAAACACGACATGGGGCGGGGCGGGGGACTTAGCGAGTTACCAGGTGACTTCAGCGGAGAGGGGGCAGGAATCATAGCACACATATATCTGCAAAGCGGTTGTTGGCTCTATAAATACAGCCATCCATATGCAAAAGCGACACGAAGCGGCGACAATCGATAAAACAATGCATAAACTATAAGTCCTTCGTACCGACATCGACATCGACGACGACATCGGCCCGGCCAGATCTGGCGGCAGTCATAAATGCCAATGGCATTACGTTGACAGCTCCGGAAAGCCAGGGAGTGTTGAGAGCGAGTCGTAAATAGTTGATAAACCGCGTCCACAGCAACAGCCCCAAGATGCATCTCGTCATCATGGCCGACTCGACCTACTTGCTAGTAATCCACAAAGGATATTGAGATATTTTGACAGTTTTTAAACCTTGGTATGTGCTTGTCTCACCTCGACAGGATCGCAACGGCCCCAACTCGCCCAGTTCGCCGGTGAAGACGCCCACATCGACATCGTCGAAGCCGGGCACGTCGCGCCCACCGAGTGCCACGCCCTCAAACAAATCGGCACCCAAATCGCGCAGCGCCTCGAAGAATCGCTTGCTCCTTAAGACCCCAGAGCCCGAGCCAGTAAAGAAAGGTGAGTGTTATGTCTTATTATTTAAGGGGATCCTATAGCAGAGCTGCCCACACAAAAACCTCGAGACAGCTTTTTATAAATCCGAATTTCTTCAAGCTCTTCTTGAGAGCAATAATGCTCAATCAATATGGTAAAAACTCTCTATCATATTATATCATATCATATCTAAGGAATGTATAAGAATCCCCCTTCCTCCACAGTTCCAATGAACAAGGTACAGGTCGGACATGCGCCTTCGCCCAACCTGAAGGCGGTTCGCTCCAAAATCGGATCCCTGGACAATGCCACCTACAAGCCTGGCGGTGGCCATGTTAAGATCGAGTCCAAGAAGATCGAAATCAAGGCGGCGCCCCGCATTGAGGCCAAGAACGACAAGTACGCGCCCAAGGGCGGCGAGAAGAAGGTACGTTTGGGCAGGTCCAACTCTCCTTCGGAGGGTAATTCAGGGCGGGACCGGTGTATCCATTCAAAGCATAACTGCTGGGGCCACCCAGGACATAACTCTAGCTCTCTGTCTCATATATCTTTGTAAATTTCTCTCATCTACAAATGGCTTTAGTAATACCGAGACAAGCTCTCTCGAAAAAGAAATGTAACGTATAGTCGCGTACTGTAAAGTAACTCGTATTGTATTGATTGGAAAACTCAATTTCACGGTCGATTTGCGATTTGATTTGAGATTTACTTATGCCCATTATAGATGGCGGCAGCACGGTATCTTGAGTCTCGTATCTTGTTGTAGGAAATGCAATTACCAATTCGCAGCGACACTTAGCAGCATAATTCCGTTGCCTTATGTAGCGTACAAGCTCCAAACCCCATCCGTATCCGCATCCGCCGCCGAGCTGGATGTGCCAGAGTTGGGTGCGACGACTCTGACATTGACAGCGGCAGACGGCAGACGCCGCAGCGGGTTATCTATCATTGGATCGATATTTGACTCTGGCTTATAATCGTTTACCTACCTTGTATCTATTTACAACTTACAACCAACAAATCCGCACCCACTCGCACCACCAATCCGGCACTGCAAATCCGTAGATAGTAACAACAAAGTTGCAGTGGAACGCCAAGTCGAAAATCGGCTCGTTGGATAATGCCGCCCACAAGCCCGGAGGCGGCGACAAGAAGATCGAGACCCTGAAGATGGACTTCAACAACAAGGCCAAGTCGAAGGTCAACTCCAAGGACAACGTGAAGCACCAGCCCGGTGGCGGCGATATCAAGGTATGCAGGCCCCCTCTGTTTTCCCCCACCCGTCATGTGACCCCCACCGTTTCATGTTTGAGTTTGACCCAGAGACCGAACGAGTTCCCATTGATTTTTGTAGTGGTTAAGTATGATTTCATTTCCGATTGACGTTGGCTTTCGTTGGTTTTTGGATGCTCTACTCCTTCGTTTTGTTACCAACCAATGACCCGGCATGTTCATGGGCATGGGCATGGGCATGAGCTTCTCTCAGTGCATGTGGGGCCGCAATGTTCTCCTAGTTTTAAAACAGCATGCTGCAAGTTAAACCCTCACGCATCGAGGAGTTCGAACCTAGAACTACAACCAACTAACACGCAGAACACCCCTAAACCAATGCCTTGAACCACTTTCCAGAACTACGATAGGAAGATGAACATCATCTATGGCGAGGGCTCCAAGATAGTCGGCCACTGCGCCAGTAACAAGCGCCTGGATGAGAATTTGTATAATGAGGAGGAGGTAGAGTTTTAGGCGGGTAGGTAACCCACCCACTCCAGATGTACATATACATACCTTCCACCTGGTTGTTGACTAAAAGTCGAGTAATACACACCTATCCTATTACTGGGGTCAGCATTGTACAGCGTTGAGGGAAACCATTCTGTTCAGTTCCTAACCCATACCGAATAGATGAATAATCGAGAATAACTTATTATTTTTCCATCCTTATTTTAACGAATCGAAACATGTTTAAACAATATTTTGGAAACTGTATTTTGTTTTTAACTAAACCATTAAACACAACGAACTCAAAGGATAACAACCCCAAGGATGTAAGTAGTCGTGATAACTCTCTCTGTGTACCTCTGATATACATATCTTTGTGTGCATCCTATGTGTGCTTTTGTACGAACCCCTAGATGCATCATGTCTTTCTTATTTTTAATCTTTTTGGAGTACCTAAGCCTCACTTTTTGATATATGTATGTACCTGTCTCCCAAAAGGCACCACACCTACCTAGTAGAAAGTAGAACAATTTTTGTACCTTTACCTTTGATGATATCCTTTTGTTACGTTTCCCGTGCTCTGTTCCCTTGTTTTTGTGTGTTAAATTCCAAATTTCAGTTGTGTGTCCTCGATTGGCCGACGTCCTATGTCCCAAATAATAATTCACCAACCCAACCACGCAAAGTCGAAGAGGCCCATTGGGTCGTCGATTTGAAACACTTTGGAAAGAATGATTTGCTAATCGTTTTCTGTACGTTGCCGGTGCCGGTGCTACTTTTCAGATCCAAACGCAAAAAATAGAAATTAAGGCACAAAGCAAAGTTGGCTCTTTGGATAATGTAAAGCACAAGCCCGGTGGCGGTGAAAAGAAGATTTTCGATGATAAGGATTATTTGAAAAATGTTGAACACTCTGTTGCACTGACAACACCACCAACACAGGTAAACTACGTGTACATAAGCTCGTTGTAGTTACGTATTGAACTCTAGCATTTAAACTTATACCTAACCTGAATTATTAGACCTCTTTTAAGTTCGTTAAGAAGGAAACCAAAACAATAATCTAATATTATCGATATCCCATTTTGTGTTTGCGTCGAGAAATTCATTTTTTGTGAAATCCGTAATTGTAATTGCGTAATTGATTGCGTTAACACCTTATGGTTTACGAGATTAAGCCACTAACAGAGCACCACACCCAAAAGAGACCCACACACAAACCCCCCACAGACACCATTCCCACTTGCCACCCGGAACCGCTTTCAGAGAACTCCCACCAAAAGATCACCTATCCGTAATTGATGAGAAGTAACATCTGGACAAAGTATTTGTTGGCACTATTAGGTCTCGATGGCGGGCATTCGATATCTGTTTAGTTTGTTTTAACCTTCCGTAACCTTTCGTTTCGTTGAAACTATCATTTCGTTGAGTTAATTGCCATTACGTTGCATTTAAAAATGAATTTCCCACAAACCCAAACTGAGATTCATTGGCGATGACAATAAACAACAAAATTGGTAGCAAGAGCGCTTTCCATCCATCAATTTGACATGTGTTGTACCAGAAAAGATTCTCTAAACAAATATCTCTCTCTTTTTTCTCTGTCTCCCCCTCGCTTTAACCGGCTGCTAATGTAGTTTGCGGCGCAAGGGCGCTTGATTGCCACGATCCACCTAGAATTCGGTCTCTGTAACTCAGACTGTGTGTGTAACAATATATTCGAGTCGCTTTTTAAATGAACTCCCTCCTAGCTTTAATCAGCCGAATCGAGATCGAAATCGAAATCGAACCCCAGCTCGGTATCGAACAGTATCGAGTATCGAAAAGACATCCATCAACTACTGAACTGTACCTAAAGCCAAACGATAACTCTAACTGTTGCAGGACGAAACAGGACAAAAACTAAGAACAAGAACTAAAAATCACCCGAACTCAACCAGAAAGTCTCGGCTGAGTTTGCAAGAGTTTCTATTTTAAATTGTACACTAATCCGACGAATATGTCTAGGATATGAACTGTCCTGCCCTTGGGCGGCTACCCGAAGCGGGGACTTTCGCGATCCGGCCAGGTGTAAATTGAATTTAACCACAGCCTCAGCTCGGGTCACTGTCCAGGGGCAGAAGACAGCAGCCCGATGTTTGTTAACTAACCCCTAGTCCCTAGTATGTAGCGAACACAAGTATTATTTATGGCAACGGTCAAGAACCCTATACAACGTAGGATAGTACAAATTTTGAACAATATACTGATCCGCGATTGCTCAAACCGAAACCCTGTACCCAGACTCTGATCCTTTGGACGGTTAAGCGAAAGGCTGCCCAGCATTTAACAAGTCATCTAACCAAGTGCTTTGCTCGCTCACACGATACACGAACACTGAAAGAAAAGCCTCTCATACATTGACCTCATATGTGCATACATCAATACTGACATTCATTTTATATTACGATTAATTATGAATTATTAAGTGTACTCTTCATTTCTGTGCTTAACCTTTTCTTTCGTTTATTATAGGAATATATATACACGTTTTACTAGGCTAGTCATACGAAATTAAGTGCATTAAATTCGAAATTCGTATACATGTTACGTCCACTAGAGTTATTTAAAGCATATTGCGATCGCTACTGCAGCATAGTATACTGGAGGTCCGAATGCGACGCTATTTTAAGCTCTATAGAAACATTCTATCCGATCCGATTCGATTTGATCACGATCACGATCACGCAGCCCCGTAAGTCCTTGTGCGTTGCAAGTTCTTCTAAGATGTGTCCGTTGCGTACATTATATACATGCATAGATAGTTTGATATACCTAATATTTAACAGTGCTGTGATAGACTAACCGAACCGAAGCTGATTTGCCAGACCACCTGCATCCAAACCATATATAGTACCATACATACAAACTCTATAGACCCCGAAACGGTTTCAAGGGCAACTGCTTGCGACCCCCAATCTGACTCCATTGCATTCCAAAACCGACTCATAATCTAACAAGGCTTATGGTTTATTTCTGTAATAGTTTACCTTATCATTTGAGCAATCGATACGCATTCACGTTTATATTTTTTGTCTTGAACGCAGAGTCCACTACCATCCATGACGGCTTCTGGCGCTGATGAAAATTTAAATCAACAAAGCTAAATGCCCGAAATGCATGTCGAGCCGATATCTTTTCCTTGCAAGCTAAGATAGCCAAGATTGAAAGCGAAACGAACATTGAACCAGCTAATTTGAAATGTACTATCTAAGCAAAAAGCTACACAAAACGAAAAAGTTATGCAATGATTTCCACACACCCTCACAATCCAGTAATAAGACCCGAACAATTCGATAGAGGTGCAAGCACGCAGACTGCAGATGCAGATGCAGATGCAGATTCATCTACACCACCACCACCCCACATAGAAGCGGTATTTGGTATACAGATCGAAGTATATTGACTAGTTGAGCAATGCACTCTTTATCGTCAGATACAAGACATAAATTATATATCTCAATGTATTACAAGAACTTCATATATACATAAAAAAAATATATAAATATATATATACATAAAAGTATCTAAATATTTAAGCAAATTATACAAGATTCGTACGAACAAACCGTGTGCTTAGTTGAAAATGTTGAACGACACCCAATTACACTTGACGTCTAAATGTTATGCGACTAAGATAATGCGACCCTATGATATGTGAACCGTTTAGATACTTTTGCGACGAACAAATAGCCACACAGAACAGAACAGTACCGAACCGAACAGAACAGATAATACCACGTATAAGCATATTTTTACTATTATTAATTTGTATCTTATTAGTCAAGTGCATCATTCTCACGATTTATTTACACCCTGTTACAAAATGTAAGAAAAATGGCAAAATTTAAGCATAATAAACAGACAAAAAAACGTTTTTTCATTTATTAAATCCCGGAGTTGTGTTGCACTTAGCTTTTAAATAATTCAACAGTTTGGTTTGTATCGGTTAGAAAATTTCGATTTGAGACAATAATTTTGGAGAAACTCAAGTACATTTGGCAAGCCACGCCCACGCCGCAAGCGTTCCAACAAAGCCACGCACGAGCACACATCCTCTTCTTCCTCATTTGGATGCATTGGTAATCGAAAACAATCGAAATAAATTTGATCAAGCAAATTGTAAGTCTCCATCTCAATCGAGCTATGACTGCGACAACTATGTTTTGCATCCGCCACCCCGGACTATGAACCCCTTCTAAGAATGCTCTTTGTATCCAAATCCCCGCAGTATTGGAAGGCGCCACGCATCCAACGCGCCACAACACTCACCTCGTCCATGTCGCTGCCAGCCGAGTGCCTCGTGCTCTCCGTGTCCATGCCCTCGCTCAACTCGGAGACCAAGCGTCCGAAGAGTGCGGGTCCCAAGAAGAAGCCCGGACAGGCCGTCCACACGAAGCCCTTCCGCCTGTACTAAGCCGATGGACCGATGCCTTCCTAGCCGCAGTGCCCAGAGCTGCTCCACCACAACATTGCACGAGACGACGCATCCCAAGCGAAGCACTTCGAGATTCGAGCACAAGTTGATATCGAGGCACGCACTTCTAAAAATACATATCCAGAACAAATTTTATCAAACTGTTGATTGTTTAGAACCGAAAACGAAACGTGGCATTTACAACAAAATAAACGACAAACTGAGAGGCAAAGTTAAGCACAAAATACAGCGTTTTGTTGTTCTTGGTTTAAATAATTACAGTATATATTTCGTAAGTATTAAATCAGTTTACGGCTGCTACATCTCTCTGGAGCCAAACGGCCTTCGTTTACATTTCATTTACATAAGACTTTCGTTAAATTTTTTTATATAATTAGTACAAAAAGTGTCCTGGGAGTTCGTTACTTCTCAATGCAAACATCTTACTCATTGATTTCCTTTTTAATTTTTCTTTTAGGTTGAGGGCTTTTGTTGTATTCATTTTTGATTCTTGTTTCTTTGCTTATTCGAGTCGGGTCACACTTAAATGCAGTTTGTTCGCCTCTCCATTTACATAATCCTTTTGCTATACTTACGCCGTAAAAGTTGTTTATACAATTCATTTCTTTAAAGTTAGGATAATAAATAGGTCATTATAAAATAATAAACAACACTTGTTACATTTTCAAAAGACATGGTCAAATGCGCGTCAGATGATTATGATTACGATTCGAGGGACGAGTTAGAATACAAAAAATTCGCATGCTTGAAAATCGTAAGAAGTGGCTTTCTCTAAGAGCTCGTCGTCAAGTGGGTTGGCCTTGGTTCAGTTTTGGTAAGCTGGGAACAGGGACAGTTCGGCTGCTTGAAGGCCTGGCTACATAACTATAATACATTTAATGGGAAATTAGGAAATGCATAAATGCTCGTGATATGCGAAACCAATTTTTAGCGGTGAGTTGGCTGCGGTTCTTATAATGTGCACTCGCTGCTCGTTACTATTAGTACAATACATTCGATTCAATTGACTAGATTTCTACATATGTAGCTGCATTAGATTTACGATTCTCTGTTGTTCCGATTTTGTTTACGATGCTGCTTTAGTTGTCGCGGGAGGGATTTGTGTTTTTGTGCCAAAAATATTTACTCTTAATGGCCCCCATAAGATACACTCAAGCAACGAACGAGTTCGCCGGAATTTCGGGATTCCCTCGCCTCATTTCGAGCGAAATTTATCGGGGCCGCTAAGAGACTGGTACACTAGGAGTAATTTTAAACTTATGTAAATAAATGATGCCCAATGAATGATTTCTGTTGTTTGATTTGTCGATGAGGACGCTGCGTGGTGTCTATGCCGGCCGTCTCGCCGGCTTACGTGTCGCTTCCGAGGAATCTCTGTCGCCAATAACATGTTACCTTATTTACATAACTAAACACTTTCGCTGGCGTCGCTTTAGCGGCTCTGGTCTGAGCACCGCGCGCACCGCTTCCTCGAACACCTGAAGGTTGTAAGGGAGCGGGGGAATCGGTAAGTGAGCAAGAGGGAGAGGCGAGGGTGTGCCGGTGATAACTTACCGGCTTGAGGCCGCGCTGCGTCAAGGCGGAGCACTCCATATATTTCACAGCGCGTATCTTGTTCGCCAGCTTCTGTCCCTGCTCGCGCTTCAGTGGCGTCAGCCCCTGCTCAGCGAGGCCGCTCAGTGTCTCTCGATCTTCGCGCAAATCGATTTTGGTTCCTGCAATGTGTATTTATTGTTTATATGTATATGCACTTCCCTTCGGAGAGCTGGCAGCTTACCAACTAGAATGATGGGCGCGTCGGGGCAGTGGTGCTTTATCTCCGGATACCACTTCGATGTGACGTTTTCGAAGGACGAGGGGCTCGCCACGCTGTAGCATATCAGGAAGACGTCTGTCTGCGGGTAGGAGAGCGGTCGCAGTCGGTCGTAGTCCTCCTGCCCCGCCGTGTCCCACAGTCCCAGCGAGACCTGGATTGTGTCCACTTGCATCGGGGCCGAGTAGTTGTCAAAGCTGTTGGGGCGATCAAAGTGGGAGTTATCCGGGAGTTTATCCGACGACTGGCCAGAAGGGCCAACTTACACTGTGGGTACATATTCGCCGGGAAAACAGTCTGTCGTATAGGAGATTAGCATGCAGGTCTTTCCGACAGTGCCGTCACCGACGACAACACATTTTATGGGCCTTCCGGTTGACATCGTGAGTCGTAAGTGTGTCGTGTGTGTGTGTTTTGGTGTGTGGAGTATGCTATGGGCAAAAATAAGATGAAACTGTGAGAATGTGTCTTCGCCAGCTTAATTCAATTAATTAAGTTCTACTCGAGGCAATAAACCCGGCAGCCTGACCGCACATTTGTATATACTTTAATTGCCTCTCGCTCTGCTCTGGCGTATCTCTGAGATGATCAAAGGCAGGGCACTCGAACGTCAACGAAAGGTGTGTCCCGGCCGCAAAGCCGAACAAAAAAAAAGGTAAAGAAAACAAATAACAAAACCGCAGCAGGGCCATAAAGCATAATAAAACGAGAGTCTCATTTCGGCTGCGGCACTTCGTTGTTTTCGCAAATACATTTTTCAAAAATAGACCATGATGGGCGACAGACTGCGGCAGCACAAATAAATGGGAACAGCGCGGAGCGGGCGGCGAGAGCGACGAATGGCAACAGTTGCCCCCGGGGGCCTCCAGTGGTGCAGTGCCTGCGTGGGCGGGGCTGGGGCGGCGGGGATTACTTTGGTGACGCGGAAGCCACCGGCAGACGCACACCGCACAAAAATAGACACAATTAAGTTCTAATAATGATGGGCGTGGGCGCCACTGCCGCTGCTGCCGATTCAATTAGAGTTCAACTGAGACATTGCGCCACATGCAACGGGGAGTGGCGACGGAGCGGGGGCATCGCCACAGATGTAGAAAGTCTTTTGTTGTGGCGGAGCACCCATTGTTGTGGACAGGAGAATATTGCTCTTTACCGTTTTCACCTATCCTTTGTCTGGCAGGCGCGACTGTTTTGTACTTTGCTTATATCACTGCGCGTGTTGCTGGGTTCGCCCTGCCTTGGAGCGCTGCCTCGTCCGCCAGTTGCACTGTTTCGTTGCGTTTTTCACTTATAAATATAAGTTTAATGGGCACCGTAGCGTTCTCGAGTGATTTGAGTTTTTTGTTTAATCTTTTTGTTTCCACACAAACACACACCCACAAAAAGTTGGTCTTTGGACATATCGATATTATTTATTCGATTATTTTATTCATCATCCCGATTCTTATCGGAAAACCGACTGCAATTGCTTCATTTGATGAAATTTTTCCCAACTTGGGCTCATTGGGGATATTTTTTCCCCACTAAGCTCGTTTGATGCAATTTTTTCCTCACTGGGGCTCTTTTGGAGACATTTTCCCCACAAGCTTGTTTTGGTGAAAGCGGAAATTGCTATCGATAAATTGTACGATATTTTTAAGATTTCAGATTGAAACTACAAGTAACAGATTAAAAAGGAAATGAAAAAAAGTATAGATTGCAACTTATTTTTGCGGATTTTTATAAAGTTATTAAAAACAACATAATACAGGAGCGTCTCCCGCTCTCTTGCGTTTGATAAGCAGTGTTGCAAGTTGTGCTATTTTAACGTTGCCCAACATTGATTACCATGGGTGCCGGAGGGGGTTTCCTTTTTTATATGCCAATACGGCCAAGGAATTCCATTTTTTGCTTTATAAATTAACTTGAATTACAGCTTAACTTATTTCATTTAATCTTGTGTTTTTTACTACCAAACGATTTTTCCTCTTATGAAACATGAGCCCCTATGAACTGATTTTGTCCACGGCTATGGCTGGTTGTTGTTTTTGTTTTGGACCGCGAAATGAACAGATTTGTTTGTACATTTTTACAAGGAGTAAACAACTTGAAATTGGGGTCAAAACACCTTTTTGTATCGACTAAAAGGCATGCAGGAAGTGATTCAACCGCGGAGGCCCCCGCCCGGACAGTGCTGGTGGAGAAAGACTCCCACATAACCCTTATAGGCCTGAATCGCGAACAGCAACGTAACTCCATCGATGCCAACACCGCCGCGCAGCTGACAGAAGCCATCAGCCAATTCGAGGCAGATGATAGCTCGCCGGTGGGAGTACTTTACGGAATCGGTGGCTCCTTTTCCGCTGGATATGACCTGGCGGAGCTCGAGGCGGAGGCACAGCGTGGCAGCCTCAACTTTCTGTTGCGTCACGAGGGCTCTGTAGGTCCAACCAGGCGACATCTCCGTAAGCCCCTCGTCTGCGGCATCAGCGGCTTTTGTGTGGCTGGCGGTGTGGAACTAGCGCTCTTGTGTGATCTGCGAGTAATGGAGGACTCTGCAGTGCTGGGATTCTTCAACCGGCGCCTGGGAGTGCCTCTCAGCGATGGCGGATCAGTCCGACTTGCTGCTGCCGTTGGGTACTCCAACGCCTTGGACATCATTGAGACGGGGAGACGCGTTTACGCCAGGGAGGCCATGAGGATGGGCTTGGTAAATCGCGTTGTGGCCACGGGCACTGCCCTTGGACAGGCTGTGAATCTGGCCTTTTCAATTGCCAAGTTTCCCATTGCTTCGCTGATGCATGACCGAAATGCCGTGCTGGAGAATGCCAATGCCTACAATCGTCCCGGTTTCCATGCTGCCAGTTACAACGAGATCATGAATGTGACATCGGATATGATACAGGATATGCAGGAGGGCGTGAAGCGCTTCAAGACCTGTAAGTACTCCGTTTTCCCACCCTTTAAATAGCCTTAATCTGATATCCTTACTTTGCAGCTGAAGTTAAAGGCCCCAAAACCGATTCGTGGCACATCAAGGAGAAAACCATTCCAGATTGGGAAAAGGCCGAAATCGAAATTGAAAAACAAACAAAGCAAGAGACGTGACACACTCTGTGGAAATGATTGGCGAAATCTGGCAGTTAGGTGCAATACTTTGTTGATATTTATAAAACGAAAGCCTTTATTCACGTAAAATACATTTATTTAATGATTTATGTAGTTGACCGCCTAAATCGTTTACGACTCGTGCTTATTTCAATATTCACAACAATTACAATAACGAATTTTCCTTGAAATTAAGCCTAACTACCAAAAAGAGTTGAGAGGAAAAGCACAAAGTTCTGTATTCCTTGCTGTCGATCGATTCAGCATTCACAATTAGTTCACACATATAAAAAATATGCTAGCATCCAGTGATCGGACGACTCGCCCTTGCTCGCAATGAATGGCTCAAGTGCTGGGCCAAGCGGTCTGCTTCGGTTTCGCGAATATGTCTGTCTTAGATCTAAGAGTTAACGAAGGGTGTTATTGCACTTAAGTCGAGTAAAGCGAGAAACGAAGCTCTATGCAAAAAAAGGCTGCTCTTGTACAAACTAGTGTTAAAAACCGACTGATCATCCATATATCTCGTGTTAAAGTAGTTTGATTTAAAATACATCGTTCGTCGTTACGTTACGCCTAACATTTACACTCGGCTACACTTAATCCAAAAAACTTGTCATACAAATATTGCACAAAAATGGATCGGACTGTGAGTTGCACACCCATGCGCACACACCCATGGGTGTTTCATTGTGCTGCACATGGCAAAACCTTCAATCAAATGGTGGTACGTGTTCGCATACATACATAATCTTTAAAATACGGTATTCGGAAACCTAAAGACCACAATATACATATACAATATATACAAATGAAGAAGCAATTTTCGCTAATCGTCCATTCCGTCGTCTGGTATAAAAAATATATATAGCGTAGGCCAAAAAAGCAATTGCTGCAATCAGCTGGCATCATATTTGAAGAGCTATACACGTTAAGGATGCGGTGCGATGCGATCTGATCTTCTATTACTTGAGTCGCTGTGTCACATTAGCCAGGGCCACGGCAAAGGCCTGGAGGGCGGAGAACGGATACTGGAAATCCAAAGTATAGGCGTTGCCATCGATGCGACCGAACTGCATGACCTGTTTTGAGTAAAATAAGGTTTATTTATTGGACTGATCAAGAGGTTTAATTCAAAAGCTGCACTTACTTGCTTGCCACGAAACTCGATTTGGAAGTTCTTGGCGGATTCCTGGGTAACGCGACCCCCAAAGTCCAGCTGGTAAACCTGGCTCATCTCATTCCACATGGGTGCCTTGTTGTGCATCACAAACTCGCGACGCACTGGCGCCGGATTGGCACAGCTGGCACTGCCATTGGGCTCGATCTTGCCTCGCTTCAGCTGCAAGTTAAGGCATTATATTAGTTTAATTTTAATCACGATTCTTCACTTATATTTAATAATTTAATTCTGAAAAAGACATTATTAAACTGGGCTCACCTTTTGACGCAACTGAGCCTTTTGGAACGTCTCCAGGTCGCGATACTGCTTGCCATTACCGGCGTTGTTGCTCTCCTCGCCAGAACCATTTGTCTGATTGCCTTCGTCATCTGAGCTCTCGATGATGCTCTGCTTTTTGCGCTGGCGGCGGTTCAGAAGCGGTGAGTTCAGGATGTGGCGAATGGGAGAGTTGCTCTGCTGGCGCTTGTTCTTTTTGCTGGCCGCCGGCGATGCTGGGGAACTACGTGGCAGTCGCTGCGGCGTGGAAGGAGGTGTCAGACGACCCTCGTCGAGATCACGAAGACGGCTTATTATATTTTCCAAGGTTGTTAGAGCCTGAAATTTTAAAAGGAGGAACATTAGAACCCTTTTACTCTACAGTCTTAACTTTTTTAAGATATATACCTGAGTGTGCAAAGAAACAGAAGCCTTGGCCTCCACCGGCGTTGCTTCCACTGCCCCGCATGTTGCTCCCACCATCTCTGGCTGCTGTTGCTGCCTCTCCAACGTGCTGGCGTTGCTGGCTCCATTGATTTGCGCCTGTGGCGCTTCCTTTCGTCGCCAGCGAACCTCGGATAATTGCTTTACAAAGCTGAAGCCATTGTCCTGCTTTCGTCCCAGCAGCGGTGTAGAGTTCTCTGTGCCCGCTGTCTCCTTGTTGCGTCCGTATCCAAAGCGGTGTTTTCTCGTAAAGAGCGGCGAGTCTGTGAAGCTAGTGATGACATCGAAACGTTTCTTTGGTGCCGGCTTTGCCTGCACGCTGACAACTTGCGTCTCTTTGAGTGTGGGCTCTGCCGATGCTGCCACAGCGGCCGTAATCTCATCAAGGGCGGCTCCCGTCGACGGCTGGCATCGTTTGCAGGCACTGCTGGTATTCATGTTGTTGCGGCACTTGAAACACAACGTATTGGCCGCGCTGCTGCAGGCACTGCTGTCGGAGATCTCTTGTAGCTTGCGCACCACCTGCTCGTGCTCCTTGCTGGACAATTTCGTCTGGAGCGAGAGCAGCTCGCAAGAGTCCAGGCTCTTTGACTTCCCAGTCTGCTGCAGCTTATGCCGCCGGGCGTCCTCCTGCTGCTGCCGTTTCCGCCGATTCCTACGCTTGTCCACCAACACCAGCCGCTTATTTGGTGCATCCTTTCGCAAAGCGGATAGAGCCTCGTCGGACGGCGTGATGGCCACCGAGTCAAGGTAACCCACGCTGCAGCTCCGTGTGATGGAGTCGGGCAGGGCTGGTGCTATTGAGACCACAGTGGGCGTGCGCTTCATGCTATTGGCGCTCGTGGTGGGTGTGGGCGACTGGGTCTCCTCGTCGATGTACAGCATATCACGTCGCTTGGAGGTGGAGGCTGTGGCGGGTGCCATGCACTTGACCCTCGCATCCATTCGCTCCAGATTGAGGTTCAGATTTAGCGGCACCGGATTCACATGGCTGTTGGCCGAACGCACTGGCTCTGACATCAAAGCATTCTTTACTTGAACCACATTGTTGGCGTAGTCCGCATTGCTGGAGTACGACATGAGAGTGGTCTGTCCAGCTGCGGGCACGGCTGGCCGTTCAAAGATGATGTCCGAGGGCGCCACCGCATTCTTGGGACTCTGCAGCGTGGGTACTGCCCCGTCGCAGTACAGAGGGGAGATGGCGTGCCTCGACTGGCAGCTGGAGTTGGAGCTAGAGCGACTGTAGCTGTTCTTGAAGCTGCTGATGGTCTTTGGACGCGTGATCGTCTTGCTGCTGCTGGGACCAGGACACGAGCCGTTGGAGGGCGCCTGGTGAAGCAGCACAGTGGTGGATTGGCAGCCCGTGGCACCGGCTTCCTGGGACTCATTGGAGGAATCATCGTCGTAGCTCTCTGCTCGTGCCAGGGGGCTCAGGCCTGCAGAGGAGCCAGCACCACGCTCTCCTCCGTTCACAGTCAAGGAGTTCTTGTGCCGCGCCAGAATACGATTAGGGCGCGGCGACATCGGAGCTATCAAGGGAGCAGAAGCTCCATCTGTGAGCCGCCTCTGGGGAATGGTCGGTGGCTTGAGTGAGGCGATGTCCTGGGCGCTGGTCACGTTCACCTGCGGTACTGCATCGTGGTGGTTGGCCAGATGCTGGTGATGCTCGTCCTCGTCCTCGGAGAATATATTGGGATTAAAGCTGGGATCGGGACCGGGTGGAAAGTCGTCGCGCAGCTCGGTGATGACCAGCGTCATCTGACGCGGTTGCAAATGCAGTAGGGACGTCTTATAAGTTACTTGGCCTAAATTGGCTGGGACGGTTTTGGCAAGCCCGTGGATCTTGAACTTGGTTCCCCAAATGTTGGAGGTCACCTCCACCAGCTTGACTTCCTGCTTGAGAATGAAACGAATGATTTAAATCAGTGATGGCGTGGATCTTCTCTGGCCAAGAATGCCACCTACCTCCGGCAGTGTGTCCACGTAGGCTAGCTCATCCAAGCTGTCGGGATCGTTGGTTGCACCCCCTCCGGACGTGCTTAGTCGGTCGCCTGCCTGGTTGCGCCTCTTTGGTCGCACTCTCTTCTTCCGCGGCGTCCGCGGGGAGCCGAAACGGGAGCGCTCCTCGTAGTCGCTATCCGAGGAATCTGTCCGGCCACTGTTACCCGTGGTGGTGGACTGGCTGGAGCCCGAGGAGCTTTTGGCCTCGGCGGAGTATTGAAAGTACAAGGGTGTATCTGAGAAGAGGAGAGAGGAGTAATTATTAATGGCTTTCAGCGCTAATTTTCGTGGGAAACTCACCATTGACCTGCGGATCGAAGATGACGAACTCTGGTCGAATCTTGGACGTGCGTTTACCCTTAAGCAGCGGTACCAGTCCGCCCAAGTACTCCAAATAGAGCGTGTAACAGGTGCCGGAGCTCAGGTTTGAGTCGTCGTCGTGCCGGATCATGGTGCAGTGAAGCCGGGTCGAGCAAAGCGGCGGTCGCGAAACAAAATCTCGGAGCGACTTCAGGTCAGGTACACAGCACTTGAAAGGATGAAGAAAACTAAGTAAATATTATTGATTTTCACTTTACAGACTTACTCGTATCGTTTGAGCAAACAGATTGCCAATGAGAGACTTAATCCTAGAAGGCAACGGCAGCAGGGGCAGCAGCGTTTCGGAACCAACACTCGCCTGGATCTCCAGCCGGCAGAGGAGCTGCAGGGAGGCCACACGCCTGGACACCCAGGCAATGTGCACCTGCGTCCCGGTGGCTATGAACAGCCGCTTGTCGTTGTGGCCCCAGGTGATGGCCGAAACTGTGGCACTGCTGCATGGGATGTGCGCCTGGTAAAGACACGCGCCCGTCTCTGTGTAGAACTTGACCAGGTTCGTGTAGCTGCTGGGCGTGCCCAGCTCCTCCGGTTTCGCTCCGTCGAGTCCGATGCGCAGCGTACCAGCGACGGCAAGCAGTTCCCGGGAGTTGCTCCACTCCATGACCATGCCGAGGGCGCCGTTAAGGCAGGTGTTGATATGTGCGGGTGAGACGTCGTCGAACGACTTTAGCAAGTAGATATATCCATTCTGGAAGCTTACAGCGAGCACGAAGGATCGCTTGGCTAAGGGAATGTAAACATATATACATATTCCCTTGAGATTAAACTTTATTATTAAAACTCACCCGCATTGGTTACACCGGGCTCAGCTTCCTCGCCCTCCTCCATCTTGAACTTCTCGCAGGACCAGGCCATCGAGGTGATGGGCACGTCGTTGGAGAGCTGTACCTGGGACACCATTGCACCGTGCACATCCATCACAATCACCTGGCCCTGTGTGGTTCCGAAATACACCTGCTGATCGTCGGGCGTCCAAATGCCACAAGTGATCGTCGACTCCAGGTTTAGCATGGAGGACCAATACCGCTGACCCGCCACGGATCCCACCAGAACGAAACCATCCTGGTAGCAGATCAGGGCCATACGGCCATCATGCGACCAGGAGAAGTGGGTGACCGGCGTATTGCGATCGTTGATCAGCTCAATGGACCAACGGCCCTCGTACTTGATCCACACGAAGATGATGCCCGAACTGTCGCAGGAGGCCAGCTTCTGGTAGGGCTCATTCCACTTCACCAGGATGACCTGCCAAAGTAAATTATTCAATGGATCGATGTTTTCAATGGATCAACTCCGCTAAACTCACATCCGATCTGTGGCCGCGCAGGTTGTAGTTGGTCCTTAGCGGATAGTCCATGTTCTTGCGGCAGTGCGAGGTGGTGAAAGTCACGCCCACGATTCCTCGCACATTGCCCGTGGCCAGCCATCCCTCCTGGTAGTAGTTGGTGCGATTTAACTTCCATCCCTCGTCCTGCAAAAATATAAGAAAAAGAGGGAAAAGAAAAGGAGAACAATGAAAACGATGTCGACAGACTGCAGCTTGGTGGCAGGTCGTCGCCTAAGCCTAGCAATTGCAATTGTGAGTCAAGTGGCCGCTGCTGGCTCCTGAAATGGATTACCGCAGGCTCAAATCCTGGCCCTGGCCCATTCACACATTTCCACGTCCGCAGCATCGACAGGCTGGCGCAAATGTGCTTCACTTTGTGACAGCAGCTTTTATTCCTTGAGCCGCTCAAGCTGCCAACAGCCAGATGCCAGCTTTTACAGCCCCAAGCTGGCCATTTTTTACTAAATCCGTTTGCGTTCTCCGCAACTGGCCGGTGAATGGGGTATGCTCACCATGGAGATAAGCTCCATGCTCCTTCTTAGTCATATTTAATACAGCTTTATTAAGATGGGCCTATCCCTTCACTTGGACTTAATTGTGACTCCAGTTTGGTATTACTTTAAGAGAAGTGAACCTGCATTTAGCATCCTTTGCGCCTCATTAATCTGGTTATTCTGCTTATTTAGTAATTTAAATTAATTAATGAATAATAAATAAAACCCCCTTCGGCAACCGTGCTCTCAGAGATATTAATTAAATACAAAAATGAAATTATGCAAGCCATAACTCAATTTAACATGGAATTTAAATAAAATCGCGCTCACAAAGGTGAATGAAAACTATCGCGGTTTTTGCCGTTTGCAGAATGCAAAGCAATCGTTCGTTGAATTAAAACCAATTAAGGCGTCCAATTAACATTTCAAAAGCTCCATTCAGTCATCAGGCAGTCGAGCATTCGTTGTGCAACTTTTAACTTGGTTTGCTTGCCAGCTGCGCCTTTCTTTCTCCCCGGCGGGCTTTCTTTGAAAAACTCTTTGCCAGTTTATCAACTGCTGCAGCGGCACTCAGCCGCAGTTCCAATGGCGGAGCAGGCCATCTCCTCCATTTCCGAGGGCTCCTCCTGTGAGTGTAAGAGCTGTTGCCTCACAATTTGATCTGATTGTTGCCAACGCCCCACCGGCCCCCTTCAATTGATTGTTTTTTCCGGGCTTGGCTGCTCACACAGCAAAGCTTAGCCTACATTTCGGGGAGCGAAAAATATTTCAATTTAAACCAAAATTCGGGCCTTTTCAGCATTTTGGCTAATCCCCGCTAAGCCAAATTGGCGTTTTCGGGGCCCAAATCCCATTTGTGAGGCATAAATTAAAATGCCGCCGCAGAGGCAAAAACAAGAATTACGAAAAATTTGTAATTTCCGTTTCGGACAGAGGACGGCGCGCGGCGTCGGCCCAGTTAATTGCTTTATTAGTCAGTTTGATTAATGTGCATATGCCGATGTCCTTGCGACGGCCAATTCAATTATATAATTGGACACATTTCCCAGGGCGCACATGTACACACTCGTACGAGTGTCCCAGGAATGGCCATCGGCCAACGGCCATCGGTGATTGGTCGTCGACAGGCCATTGAGTGTCTCAATGGCTCACTGGCTCATTACGGCACCATCGAGCACGTCGGGAAGGCTCCTCCAGTGGCAACAATTATGTGCAGCATTCAGCATTTCTTTGTGGAGTGTTGTTAACCTTTCGCCGGGCCACTTGAACCGGATGACGCTGCCCGTGCTCTTGGCCAGAATATAGATGCACTTGAGGCACTCGAGCAGTCGGCATGCTTTCCGTGCATGTTTTCAGCCACACTTCAGGGTAATAAGCTCAGCGAATATTTCGAAATAAAAACCAATCTATTTTCTGCAATGCCATGGAAAACGAGGCAAAACTCGGACGCAATTCAATTAGACAAAGTTAGCTTTAAGCAGTCAAATGGCTTGAATTTCCCCATTGCACTGGGTAATGCAATTTTCCTTAAATGCTGTAATTTCATTTGTCAAAGCTACGACAACGTTGGGCACTGTCAACATCAGCAGCAGACGAGCAACACCAGCAAGGGGCAGCAACTTCAGTGTCAGGACGCCGACACGAAGGCGAGGCGTTGACATCCTTGTTAAAGGATGTTGTTGCTGGCGCTGCTCCGCCTAAAATGCTTAAGTGGCTACTTGCAACTTGTTAGACGCTCAACGGGGCTAAAGAAATTACCTGGCAATCACTCAGCTGCAAGTTTCCCTTGGAATATGTATTTAGGTGAAAACTTTGCACCAAACTCCACGCAGCTTCTGGCCCAGATGCCATTGCTGCGATTGCGCTGCACCAAAGCAGCGTCTATGCGGCGATGCTGCCTCCATAAATTATGTTGCAGCTATTTGGCAAACGAAAACTGCATGTATTCGTGCCGCTCCATTTCAGATATTTTGCCCTGCCGGCACACCGTCCCTTTCTGGCATACGCATTTAATTAAAAAGGCCATATATATTTCTTTTGGCAGGCACCTGACCGACCGACCATCCATTTTCCGCACTCGGGCGCATTAACCATAATTGCAATTCATTATGCATGCCAATGGCAGCCCGCCACGCACTAGCGTCCGCTTCATTATCTTCCCGAGCGCGGGGCTAATGGACAAAGCTGCGGCTAAACGGACAACTAATGCCAATAAACATTTACTAAATTAAATATTTGCTTTAACGATTCAAAAATAGCGAATAGGTAATCAAAATTAAAGAGCATTTACCCGAAAAAAGGTAAATAAATAAAGTGTTCAAAGAGCTGTTTAGAATGTCGATAAATTTTTAAACAGAAAGAGTTTGTTAATAAAAAGCCTGTGCTTTTAGTGCACTAAATGTCAATAGATATTTAATTAACTGAACGTTTAAGCCAATCAGTTGTTTCCCAAAAACAAAAAGCCGAAATAAATTGATAAAGCTGATTTAAAAAATTCTGACAATATTCTAGAAATGCCCAAGATTCAAATAATGTCCATAAATAAAACCAATTTATAAACACAACAAAATACAAGAATGCAAGTTAATTTCGAGAAACCAATGTTTGTATACCTTTGCAAGTTACAATTCGATCAAAACGGAAATGTATTAAGTTAAGTGATGGATTATTGAATTGGATTATTAGATTTATACTCGATCTCTATATTAAATACTAATTTAACTTTGTAGAATCAAAACATTTATTTTTAAATCGTTAAAAAAAATAACAGCGTCTTAGGTTTTCTCGTATTCTCGAAAATAACAAAGTTATGTCCAATTTAATATTAATTTTCTATATATTTTGGGATTATTCCTCTGGCAGATTTCTTTAGCAGTCGTCCGATATGTATAAAATTAAAAACCATAATACTAAAACCGTAAAATATAGCTAAATATATATTGGATTATATGAAAATAAGTGGTTATAGGATTAGAAATGACTAATTCATTCTTTTGCAAACATCTACAAAAATGATAATACCTTAAAAGATCACAAGAAAGCTTTAATAACAAACCAAAAAGACATCACACCTTTTTACCACCTTCAACAGGGCTTGATTGAAGTTCCCCCGAAAAAAGTCAAAGAACTCTTATGCAAAACAGTCCCCCCCAATTTATATATAGCAGCAAATCTATATATACGCTTCATTTCGGGCTATTTCTGCACCTTTTGTAGCCAATTTTAAACGCCATCCCTGCGACATGCTGTGGTCTGTTATTATGGTCCTGGGTTATTTTCGGGGTCGTTGACAAAGAGTTCAGAGTATCGCCTGGAACGCCAAATATCGCTTCCATTCGGGTCAAGTGCAGAAGCAAATGAAAACAACTTGGAGGCAGAGAACTGAACGATTGCCAAAGGCTTTCGAGAGCGAATTTCGTAAATTCTCAGCTGCCAAGCTCTTAAACATTTCCTCTCTCTCTGTATTTCTCTGCATTTGCTCAGAACGAAAGTGAATTTGAATTTACAAAAACAGCTTCGCGGATCCGTCAGCACTTGGTCAGCACTCGATGCTCAGGCCTCCGTCTTGGCAGTTGCCAAAGTTCGTTTGCCGCGACGCGTGCGAAGATCCCTCGACTCCGGCGAATATATTTGAAAATGTTAAACATTCCCTGAACACGGAGCACCGAAAACTGAAAACAGAATTCTAAACAGAACAAAAAAAAACAACAAAACAAAAAAAAATACGCAAAATGGGTGCAAAGTTGTTTTTGTTGGCACTAATTGGATGCCAATTTCTTTTGAGAAGCAGTGACTGTTTTGAGGCCAGGCGATTCTTTGGCGTGGGACAGCGGATTCCCGGTGACCAACTTCTGGTCAAGGATGTGCGTCACTCGCGTCCCGCCGGCTCCGAGGAGCTGCCCCGTGTGGACTTTACCTACGAGATCCTGGAGCCGATCACCAGTGTTGAAATTCTGTCAGAGGAAGTGAGTTTGCCTTGCTTTATTTGATACAGAAAAGGATAGGGAGCCTTGAGTTTGAGAAATCTAGTCCGTAAAGTTTCGAAAACTAAAAACCAAATAGATTTAAAGGTGAATTCAACTCAAACAGAGAAACGATTCAGTTCAGCTATAAATCATTCAGGGTTTTGAGATACTAAATTTTTATTTCCATTACGTACGGACAAAAGCTACAATGATGCAGATTTTCGTACAGAATCCGACCGTGTATACAATGCAAATATTTCCGCTTCATTAGGGCATAAATCATGTATTTTGGGTTCCGAACAACTGAGCGATATGTACGGGCATTCGATGTTGACTCTGGGCATTTGTCGTTCTGACCCCTTGTTGTGCTTTATTTTGCACATGCCCGGGTACCGAAATAGAAACAGAACTGGCATTTTTTTCGTCACCAGCCGACGACAACAACAAGTTTCGGTCATAGATGTGTGTTTATATTTATATCCAGTGTGTTTGAGGCCGCCGGGCAGTGTTTCCCCCTATATCTTTCACCAAGATCTTGTTTATTTTGTATTGCCCTAAAATATGATTGGGTTATGAGCTCGACCGAGTTATGCAAAACGAATTCCTAATATATAGACGTCTGGATCGATAATTGAAATTGTATAACCCGCGTTTGTAGGCTAATAAACACAAAGTGGCTTAATGAAATATTAGCAAAGTATGGCAATTTTGGCAAAACAGAGCAGTCAAGTGGCGGAGAATGACCTTAAAGTGAATATATTATTTCAAGAATATCACGAAATAAAGTCTCGCTAAATGCATTTTCAATTTTTGGCATTTCTAAAGGCAATTAGGACGCGAGACTTTTCCCAAGAAAAACACACGTATATCAAATTATTCAAAGTACATAATGTACGTCGTTGCGAATCCGATTGTCAGTCCGAGTAAACATCTCGGAAATTGTGGCAAAGCGCTGATGGATGTTCCCGCGATGGTCACACATGATTGAGTCTGTCCAAATTTGATGGGATTTCTAATATGGCCTTCAATCTTTCTTTCTTTACTTCCCTCAGAACATTTCAGCGGAGGTGGTATTCAGCCTGGTGAACCGCCTCATCGTGGGCATGGTCCGGCTGGCGGGCAGCAACGAGAGCGGGGTGTCCCCTCGCACAGAGGCCAGTGTTCAGCTTCCACCACCTAAGGCGTTCGATGTGACCATCATGATCTTCGGCCTGAATGACACCTCCATCCAGTACGATCCCTCGATGATCGTCAATCCCGACCAGCAGTACGAGGGCGAAATGGAGCCCTATGGCGGCTTGGAAGCCGAGCAGATTTCGGACACCGAACTGTATGACAACAACCAACGGGAGGCACTGGAGGTGGAAGAGGAGGAGTTAAATGGGGACCGGTCCTACGAGGATATCGAGGAGTCTACGGAGGGGCCGTTTGCGCCCACTGATTACTTCGATACGCCGGACAAGATCATAGAAATCGGACAGAGGCAGCCGGGTGAGTTAAGACATAATGCAACCTCTGGACTATGCTAAGCTCCTTACATTCTAGGCGATCGACTGGTGTACGAATGCTACCACTCGGCGCCCGACGATTCCGATGAGCAGAAGAGGAATCAATCGGTGATATTCTACTATATCGACTCTGCCTCTATAACCTACGTCAAGTTTGTCGTTATGAATGTGAGTATGTGAAACTTTTAGACTTGTAAGTCAGAGATTTAGGTATTGAATTTTAATCCTTAATGTTTTGAAATCCTTTAGAATATATTTTCAGATTAAGAAGCTTAAATAATTTACTTATTAGACTAATTACTATATTTTAGCACTTTGGAAATAAAAACATCTCGGATCCGGGCTACAAAGCTCCCGTGGCGGAATACAGTCACTTCTCGAGGAACACACTGAAGGCCGTCATCACGGACTTTGACACGGAGAACCTGTTTGTCCAAATGTTCATCTACGGATACCGCGCTAACGAGGCTCCGGCCTCGTATGTTCCCTTCCTGCCGCCGCCACACTGGCAGGGCTCCACGGAGAGTCGTAGTCCGCTCTTGACACCGGTGCAGACGATGCAGCTGCTCCTGATGACCGGCCAGAAGACGACTCCGAAGACGGTTGTCTACAACGACAGCGATAGCGAGGAGCAGCCGATCATCAAGGCGGAGGACATGGAGTTCACCCGGATCGTAAATGAGTTTGCCAAGACGGACTCGGCGATGCGTCAGATGGATCCGAAATTTGTGGTCTGGCTGGGAGTGCTGCTGCTCCTGGTCCTGCACCACTAGCGAGTAGTCATTAGTTAATCCATGGAAAGCTTTATGAGTAGTCTTTAGTCCAACATTCTGTGTATTGTATTTTACGAAATAAACTTTTTGGCCTAACCCAAGCACACCACACAAACACAGCTCACACTCACTCTTCGGCAAATTGAAAAAGTTGCCGGCAAAAGTAGGTCATGGCGTTGGCTTGGCCCCTGACCCCCATCGTCCTCATCCCGAACCACAAACACTCACACTCGCACACACACACTGTATGGACAACACTCTCCCATAAACCAACTCCCTTGGCAAATTATCTGCGTCGGCGGCGGTGGTTGATTCGGCATTGCAGACAAAGGAAAAACGGCTACGAAAAAGTGGAAATCCAACTGACGACAGCGGCAGTTTTCCGCCCACACCCGGCGAATGTGTTTATTTGCCTGGACATTAAGTTAGCAGACCCAAATGTGTCCTTTGCCTTGGCAATTTATGTGCCTTGTATTTTGTTTCAACGCAGCGGACGAGGAGAAAAAAAAATATAGCAAAATTGGAAAAGCAAAAGAGCTTTCCCAGTTCGAGAGGCGAAAAATCAAGAGTGAGTGATTTACGACAGAGGCCCTACGATAAATAATCCTTTAAGTATTTTGAAAGTTTCAAAGGCTTCTCATATTCATTGAGGCAAATATATATATGTACATAGCAGTTCCTGTATCATGGCAGAGTTGTGTTGTCAAAGGAATCTAATAACTTGTATTTCAATTTCCTGCTTGCTGCCCGCCTGGAAACACATCCTTGCGGCTGTCCTGTGGCTGCATTGCCATGATGCTGACGGTCTCCTTTGTTGGTTGTCGCTTGCAGGTGGAAAGAAATTCCAAATACAAAATGCTGCTACCTGGGAGCCCAGCAGTAGGAGCAGTAAAAATGTCACAGCCACACAGAGAGACGAGAAATGAAACCGTAGCGGGATAATGGCTTTAAGGGGGAAGTGTCCGGCACAAAGGACATGTGAGTGAACGACGGCGCCGGAGCTTGGGGAGCTTCACAGATTGGACTTCTACCGCAGCGTTTCGAGGTAATGGAGCTGGCCCCTAGGGCACAGCTTACCGACAATATTTATGTTTAATTTACAACTGAAATTTAGCAATATTTGCGACACTTGCAGCGGTTCCCATGTAGAAGCTAAAACTTTAACAGTTTCAGGCAAGAGCCAGCAGCTTGTGCTGAATTGAAAGTTTCTTTTTATGCGTGGTAACGCTTACAGAACTTTTTATGCTCAGACATATAATTCAGGCATTATACGAGTGTATATATACAAGGAAACACGTGTAGATGACACTGCGGAAAAATCATTCCTTCTTGGAATATGTTGTATATATTTTTTATTTATACAAGGAACTCTTAAGCTCAAATAGAACATCAGGAATTTTATTCTTGGCTTTTAAATGAAGCAGAAATTATTAGGAATTCGAATTATTCCATCCTTGAATAAACATTGGATACTTTTTGGACATTTTTCCTAATTTCAAATATACTCAATGGTACTTTGAGCTAATTTTTTTTCACATCTTTTTATAAATTCTCAAAGCATAGACAAGCTTATTTTCGCACAGTGTTTGCCAGTGTGCTTGTGCGGCTAGGCGTGGCATTGTAAACAATAAGGGATAAGCAGCGCACAAGTGTCGTCCGCCTCCAAGTCAGTCTCTCTCCGAGTGCCCTGGCAACCCACCCAATCCAATCCATTTCCAGCCAGGCCAGACCAGGCCAGGCCCAACGCACCCAAACCAATCCCCTGTCGGATGGCAGTTCCAATGCCAAGCCAACGATGCCAGAAGGGGTGACGTGAGCTTTTGTCAATAACTTAATAACTTAAAATATGGTTTAATGCTCACGTAACAACATTTTGCCACTTGTGCCAAGCACACGTAGGTGTGAATGGGCCGGATGGCCACAAGGGGTACGGGACGGACCCTTGCCAAAGCGGGTTACTTAAGGTCGCATCGCGCCACCCTTCATTCAAAGCCAAAGCCAAGGCAATCGGCAAGGAGCAGGAGCAGGAGCAGGAGCAAGAAACCGAGCTAAAGGCGGATCAGGCCGACCAGACAATGCCAATGGCAATGGGAATGGGACTGGCAACTGGCAACTTTTATGGGTGTGCGGCGGCAACGGTTCCGATGGCTTACATGTGTACACACCGGGATATAGTCGGACTATGCCGATATATCTGTGTGCGTTTCGCCTCCTGGCTGTGCGCACGTGCTCCACCTTTTGATCCTTTTTAATGCCAGCCCAAAAAGCGATATCGATTTTTTTCCTGTATGTTATTTTTTTGTTGCTTGCTAGAGGCTGGAAGCGACTTGCATATGTGTGTTTTCGCATTTAAAATAATTAAAAATACAGCTGGTTTCAAAAAGTAGAACTTTGGGGGTGTGTTATTCCAGAATGCTCAGACTTATTTTACTTATTTTAATGAGTAAATTAATGTGTGCACTTGGTTGCTCGCTATTTATACTGTTTCTACATCTTATATAAGATATTTAGGGGCTAAATCTGTACCCACATCAAGATAAAGGCCTGAAAGGGAGCGCATGTCCTTACATTCGCCATTACCACAATTCGGTGAGGGGCAGTCGCTCCAGCGCATCCATTCTGCTCCAGCTGCATAATACATTCTCTCCCTGTGTTTTTGTGTGTTTGGAGACAAAACTCAACTCATTAGCGTTGTGTGTGCCAGGAGCAGGAGCAGGGGAGGGAGTCAAGTAGGGATTCGCCACTGCTCCACACTCACAATGGGAGCACGGGGCGTGGTATGTGGCACATGTCTGGCTCACTGGTTTCTGCATTTGAATTTGCATTTTATTAAATTTCAAAAGCTCTCCTCACATGTCCCCATATAGCCGGCATTGTCCCACTTGAAAGCCCACCTGAAGCGACCGTTGTTAGACAGGTGAAGCGTGGGGGTAAGGGTTAGGGGTGCAAAGTGCCGCCAAGTGGGTGGTGGTGGTGGTGGTGCTGCTGCTGCTGCCGAGTGCAAAAGGTTCAGCATTGCATATTTATGCACTTAATAACGCATTTTAGCATACTCAAGTGCATCTCATCTTTTGTTACATTCCGAAAAGAGGGAGGGAACGAGGATGAGGCTGGGAAGCGCTAAGGGATGACATATGGAGAATGGGTGAAATCCAGGCGATACAATGCGAGATGAGTTTCCCTGCGAGAGCAGCCAAATGTTGTCTGTGCAAGTTGACAAATGGAGCATGAGAGCAGCTGACATGTCCAAACATCCAGAATGCATTCTCAAATTACATAAAGGCCTTCAGTGAAATTAAAGCCAGCACTTGAGTGATTCCACAAGGATTCTGCCTTTAAAAATTGTTCAAAAATAAAAGTAACTGAGGCAAAATGTTTTAAGGGATTGGCTTGTGACGGGAAATTAATTTTTTCGGCTTATAATTGTGCCTCAAAAAGTTATATTCAGTTAAATTTATGGGATAAATAATTTATAAAACAATTTGTGTATGTTTTCCAAGCACTCAGCTTGTATTTAATATTTTAATGAGGGAATAACTGGTGAATATTCCCAACAGAAAACTACATACTTATATATGAAATGCACTTGCAAACTTTTAAGAGGATTCTAGAAGCGTTCGACTTTTATTTTTTCATATGTGGAAAATAATCCCTGGAAGCGAAATGAAAAAAGCGAAATCGCCACAAAGCTGAGAGCTCTTTCCCCAATCAAAATCAGTGCCGTAGGGACTGCAATCAACTTTGGTTCCTGCACTCCTAGCAACAGTCTCTGGCAGTCTAGCTTTATGCAATAACAATGGGACAGGCGGTTGCATAATTGATTGATTGAATCCGTATGCAACAATTGGACAGAGATGGTTAGCCAACGAGGGACAGCGGTTGCGGGAAAGGGATTTCGGGCTGGTTGTGTCCATGTGTGTATGTTTGCCTTCGTGTCCTGTCGTTCTCCGGCATTGTTGGCAAGTGACAGAGGCACAAAACACAAAAACCGCAGTTACTACTGGCCGGCCGAGGGCTTGGTCGAAGGCAGTGCTAACAAACAAACAAGGAAATGCTGGACAAACCAATCAATGACACAACTGAAAGCCACAACGTCACCCAAGTGTGAAGAGCCAAGTGGGGATGATTGAGCAGTCCCACACTCGCAAAAAAAGGACAGTAATCATAAGACATACTAAACTAGCAATAAGCAAACAAGGAAACTAAATAAATTGAAATTGATACAAAGTATTGGAAGTGTCTCAAAAAAGCTTTCAAGTCTATTCAAATTGTTTATGAATTGCAGACAAATCGATGTCAATTCTCTGCTTAATTGCTAACATTTGTTAACTGAATTTTGAAGGAACTTCCAACTCTCAATACACCACTTTTCTCAGGGTGCATTACATAGCATGGCTCAGGACATGTGCGGCTGCGATGTGGGCACATTAAATTACAGTTTTTAGAGCCAAGAACAAACAGGCGAAAGTGCAGAAGCTCATTTAGCAAACGGATGTGAAAGTGGATAAAACGTTGGTCCCAATTGTTTGGCAAAGTGGCGCCAATCGGAATACCACCAACCAACCATGTCCTTGGCCTGGACGGGACGCCTTCTAATTGAAACTGTCAGCGACAGGCCTGGGTCGTAAATCAGAGCTGGGCCGCGCTGTAAGAACTAAGCCAAGTCTGTTTCGAGATGTTGCCGCTGCCTAAACAATTAAAAAGTTTTCAATTAACTCGCAGCTACGAAATTGGCACTTGTAATCGGCACCTGTTCAACAAGCGTAACAAACAGAGGCCTGCGGATGTTTTCCCAGGACGGCTTCCTGTGTTCCTGCCCAAATAAGCTTCGGGGGGAGGTCGGGGGACGGGGCCTCACTACCACAGGCGGGCACGTAATACATTTATTACGCGTGAGCACGCCGTCGAATGGAAGTAGGTCTGTATGTGCGTTTGAGGGTAAATGAGTTTTCAACATTGCGTTGCATACTTTCGGGGTGGCAAAAGTTTGGCTTTAAAGAGGAAAATTCAAGGGAACCTTAGCGCTTTTCACTACTATGGATAGTAAGCAGCTAACTGTGCTAGATGCAGTGAGTCCCAGTACTTTTTACCCTACCTAAGAGCTTGCACATTTGGATTTAGTGCAACAAATGAAGAGGTTTTATTAAAATATTAACACTAGAATTGAAAATCCTTTCCTTGATTGGCTAGAAAAGCTTTATTATACTGAAATCGGGATATATTATGACAAAATACTTAAATTTATTATTACTTTTAACACAAGTATTTAAACCGCTAAAAATCTACCCCAAGCTTTTAAATATATTTATTAGATTTCATAAAGCTAGCTCTTTAGCTTTGAACCATCATCGCTGGCTAACAATGAGAGCGAAAAATGGTGGAAAGGTGGTTTGTTGGCATTCTCATGATCCGGTGGAAATTAACTTAGAGCACGCACCGCCAGCACAAAATGCGCGACTCCGAGCATAATGGTCTGCTGCACATAATTAGCCAGTGGCTGGCCGAGGGCTATTCAAGTGGTTTGTGGTCACTGACCAGCAGCAGAAGTCACAGGGAGAGGGACAGGGACAGGAGCAGAAACAGAAGCAGGGCCACTCAACTGTCGCCGCGCACAAAGATTGAAAAGAACTCAATTATTTTTTACTGCGCGTAATTAAAGCACAGCAGAAACGGGTGGGGCAGATCCTTTCGGATTGTCCTGTGTCAGTGGCGCTGGCAAATATTAATGATGTTGAGCTCTGTGCTAATGATGCTGCTCCTGCTTCCACAACTCTATAGTGTAGCCATAGCTACACTCGCCGGCTTCATCAACAGTTGCCAAGTTAATTACGCTAAGTGAACCATTTTAGCTAAAAGCCATCGGCATCGCCATCAGCCACAGTTACAGCTTCAGCTTCAGCTTCATCTTCAGCTCCATGTACCGTGTTCCACTTCAGCCCGAGTAGAAATTGTTATTCTTTTTGCATTATTAAAAGTTTTGCGAGACGAGGCAAGTTCATAAAAATATGGCATACTCTTGAGCTCGCCATAAATATGTAAAGTACATTCCCAGTTGCCGCCGGCAATTTAAATGCCTCGCGGGCTATATATATATATGGTAGGCAGTGTTTCTACAGTGCTTCTTGAAATTGTTAATCATAACGATAAAAGCTAAAATAAACAGGTAGAGTTACCTTTAAAAAATAAGCATTGCCCTCTTATTATTGGGAGGTGTTATTATCTTTGTAAGAACTTTAGCTTTAAACACTCAGTTATTAGAAATAAGAAGTTTCCTATAAACTCTTCTTTTATAATAGTTTTATTATCAAAAAGGGTACAGGAAACTTAAAACTGAATCCAGAACAATAATATTAATAAAATATATAATTGCCTTGCATACTTTCAGATACTCTTAGGATTAACCACCTTTTCTTTGATTTACTCTACTCAAACAGCTGCCTCAACACCACCACATCTTTCTTCGTAATCTGTCCAGAAAGTTTCCATTTTTTATTATCGTTCCGTCATTTAGTTATCATTAGATTTCATTTGTTATGGATTTTGCATAAAGAGGAAATTATGACGACCAACCCAGGGAATTCCCTTCCGAAAGACGACATGTGTGTCATATGCCAGAGGATAGCTGGCTATTAAATTACATTTTATGATTGGAGGCTGTGTCCTTGTCCGCTGGCATGTCAATTTGCTGCGTCAATTTATGCGAAAAGCCCGCGACAGTTGTTCAACCCTTGGGATGATAGAAAAAAGAGCGAAGGAGCAAAGGAATCCCTTGTAGTCCAGCCTCGGCATTGTTTGAGTTTCCGCCGAGTCTCTAAGGATGTTGTCTTTTTTCTCTTCTTCCAGCGGAAAGTCAACAAATCAACGCACTCAGCGACGATGACGCACTCCGTCATCAATATTCTATTAATGGCAGTGCAGTTGTTAAAATATTATGATCCCCAAGCAAAACTTGACTCCTTGCCGGAGAGGGGGAGGGTACTTAAAAAATCACTTCGGAATATTTCTCGCTTGTTTTAATACGCACTCGCTCATCCCCCCGCTGAGATGATTTATGCGGGGAGGAAATGGAAATGAGGACAACTCCCCGGTGGGTTCGAACTTGCCTTGGATTGGGCAATACTGCTGCTTATCGCCCGTAAATTGCTCAAAGGCGTAACAAGGAATTAAGCTTGTGGCTTAGCGCACTTGCAACAGAAATGGAAACGTAATCGGAATGGAAATGGAAACGGAAATGGGACGGTTTCGGGGAGGTGGGGCTGCATGTTGGGTTCCGGGTGTATGGATAGACACGCGTCTCTCTCACAAACCTCGACACGTGTCCGTCGCCACACAAACACGTTCCAAATACACGCAAATACACTTGAAAATATTAGGGATACCATTTTTTTTTAATATATATTATAATTTAGATCCAAATACAGAACTGCATACTAATTTCTATAACACTCTCAAAAACCTTTTAATAGCTATGATATTTTTATATATCTCAATTATTATGTTATCAGTGTACCTCTTCGTGTTGAAAACAAAATTGAAAACTGTTAAACAAATCGCAAACGGGTTTATTGCTTGAACTGTGTGCTGCACGGCTCAAAGGAGACGCCGAGATAACCAGCATAACCAAGCACACCCCATCCCCAGTCAGTAACCCATCCAACATCCAGCATCCTGCACATATCGGGTTCAGAAAGGGACCGCAGGCCGACCGACAGACCGAGGATCCACTTGAGTCTGCGTGGGCCGCATTCACTTAACTTTAATTTTGCGCTACAAAACACGGAGCAGGGAGGAGTCTCGCAGCCGAGACAGACGTGATTGGGTTTTTATATTCAATATAAAAAGGATTATATGGCATTTGTTGTGCAGGCATTGAAAGGTCATAATGATTGGAAAAGTTACGGCCACTCAGACGGTCGGCACCTCCACAGATAGACCCCAGGCCCCGCTCGCTTCCGTTTGAGCTTTGCCCCACACGTGGCGTGTAAAATCAATTTGGAACCCGAAATGAGTGCAACGTGGCCATTAGGGAGTCCTACGCCCTGCGACACCTGCCACGAGGTCCTTCACACGGCCACGTCCACGGCCAGGTGTATAAATAGGTTCCGCTCCATCCAAGAGCCGCGGCACAGCGCCTAAGCACTTCCGGCGTGTAGGCTTTGGGCATGTGTGAAATATCCAGCCCCACATGGAGATCATCTAGCTTATGCCATGAAATTGCCATGACCCGACCTGAGCTCAGCGGCTTCTTTCCAATTTATGAGCTGACCATATACACACACCGAACACACACAGCTCCCGCCCGCCCGACTCATCCATTTCGGCTAATGGCCAACGTTCGGTCTTAATAGTTTCGCCTGACAGTTTAAAGTGCCCGACAGTTTAATGGACTTTGTCCAGTATTTATTGTATTAATATTACACCAAACAAATGAGATGGAAAAGGCCGGTCTTTACACTAGGAAAAAAGTACAGAAAATACCTTGAATAAGGCCTAATTAAGTTAATGGAAAATTATTCGCCTTTTCAAGTAATAAAATTATCTAAAATGTCACATATTTAATAAAAACTTGAATTAAATACTGAAGAACTCCCAGTTTAAAGAAGATATCCCCCATAATTTTGTTCTGTGCAGCCTTGTTAGGCATCAAAACTAATGGCCTTTGGGCAGGACAATTGTTAATGGCCGAGTAACAGAAGTACTTACCTCGGGTATATCATCTGGCACCTTTCCCATCCATGATAACGAGAGTATCGTGCAGTCGCATTTTGTGTTGATGTTCCGCTCGAAATGTAAATGCATTTTATGGCCCGAAAGCGAAGGCCAGCTATTTCCTCAAGTTCGTTCGGTTTGTTGTTGCTGTACGCTGATTCAAGCCACACACATGTTGCTAAAAGGAGAAACAGGGGAGAAATAGATGGGGTTTCATTATCGTTTAGTATAACATGCCAATAACTAATTTACGATGAAAGCCAAATGGAGTTGTTGCTGTTGTTGTTATTTTTGCTTGCTGGCCCACTCGTGCTGCCAATGTTGTTATTATTACGCTTCGTGTTTCTGTTGTTTTTGTGGTTGTTGTTATTGTTACTGGTGCCTTATCAGGCCAAAACACACACATTCACCAGCAAGCCCTGCCTTACTGCGGGTCATTGGCTGTGCTTTGTACGGGGATTTATCGACGGGCGGAACGATGTCCCCGGCATATGTTCGCCGTGCTCGGGTATCAACTTCATCTTTCCACTTCCCTCAAGGGTTGACAAATTGCACACGAACGGCGCAGGAAGAGCTCGCAGGACACACACTACCACGTACACGACATAATTTGAAGCATACTTTGCAGGGCACACTAATTGGTATTAGTGGGAAAGTGGATGTGTCGTATCTGCCTTTGCTCCGCCAGTCGCACGGATAACCCGGATAACCCACTCACCCATACACACCCATACACACACACACACTCACACAGGGCCCATAAAAATGCTCTTTACCAAATGGCTTACATATTTGTGCACGTTTGTACAAGAGCAAGAGCTGAAAACTTTTAGCGGAAGTCGAATGCCTCGGTGGCTAAAGTTTAAATTTTGATAGTTTAGTTACTTTAGCCTTTTCCAAAGTTGGTTTATGAGCACGGCAAGCGTAATAAAATAATTCAAAGTACTTAAGCCATTATAAATTTAAAGAGTTTAAACCCTCAAGGGATTGGTTTGCTTTTGAAGGTTGAAAGAAAATAAAAGGAGGATAAAAGCGAATTTAATATCTTCTTAGGCATTGTTCAGTAACTCAAATGAATAATAATCTTTTTAAGACCAATTAGTCCAAAGTAGCAAAACTCTTCAAGCGTTTTTTGACTGCTCCGTAAAGCTTAAATTTGTTTGCTTAAAGACAAATAAAGCAGTTGAATAAGCTGCCTTAATAGGCTCATAGCAATTCAAATTCAAATTGTGTGCTCCATTTATTCAAGGAAAATATGTCTGTACTACCCACGAATTGAAAAATATTTAAAATGCCATAAATGTTGTCAGAAGTGTCTTGTCACTTTCCCTACGCCACTCATTTAAATTATTTAGAAAGTTGTAGAGGCAAAAAGTCGAGCAAAGTTGAGCGCTGCTGCTGAGAGCTCTGGGCAAAGAAAAACAATCCCTTGCTGAGCAGAGCAAAGACGAGCAGCTCGCCTCCAGTACGGGAATGTTTCAAATTATGCCTGAATAATTGATATGGCTGCTGCTGTCTGTTGTCTCGTTTGATGACTGCCTGACTAGCTGCCTGACTGGCTTCCCCCTCTCCGTCTCGTCTGAGAATTTGTTTGTGTATTTGGTCCTAGGTAGGCGGTCTGTCCGTACACGGACAGATATTACCAAGGACATTCAAGCTGTGAGTTAATGTTCAAACAATAAATAGAAGGATTCAAGCTTGTTAGAGTTGTGATAGCACAAATATTTAGCTTTCACTTTGTTGGATTTTATTTAAGGTAAAATAAGGGACACCAAGAAGATGTATTCGATTAAAGAAACATGTATTTATATATTTTCATAAACCAAAAAATAGCAGAGCATCATGTAAAATCATCATGAAACATTGGTTATATTTTAGCTAAAATAACCTGTATTCCATTGATTCCTTAAATTTTTTTTCAGTGCACTTTGGCATCGTGGGGAGGAGGAGCAGAGCTCAGACAAAAGCACACACTCACACACGCATTTGGTTCAATTATGTCGTGCGCTCTGTCTGATTGAATTTGACATGTTATATACCATTTTTGATTGCGTATACGCCCCGGGGGCAAGCCGTCATCAGCAAGGGCATCACTGCAAAGGACGAGATGAAGGGCCGACGGAAAGCCAACTAATGGAATCCTTGGGAATGAATACTTTTTGGCAATGGCCCTTCGCCTGCTTAAATATTGATAAAAAGCCAACTTACAACTCGTTACAAATTGAAGAGTCCTCGAAATTCCATTTCAATGCGAGACACAGACAGCGGGAGGAATGCATTCTCGAGTAGTTCACGAGATGAATGATTGCACATTCGCCGTGGGGCACATGCGGGACGTGTTACTTTCGCCACTCTGCAGCCAGACAGCCATTGTTCGGCTGCTTTTAAATTGTTCAACGTGGCAACGGGCTGGCAGGCAGGCAACCTGCACTTTTCCACCCAGCAACCACCATCGGCCATCCATCCTGGATGGAGCCATGCAACGCCCCGCCTGCTTTCGGCGCTTTTATGCGACATTGAGCACTTTTTAGCCGTGTGCGGTTCATGACCGCCATAACGCTGCAAAGTAACGAAAATAGCTGGGATGGCGGCGACGGCGACGGCGGCGGTGGAATACCTGTCGAAATGCCAGTCAGACCGGGAAATACTTCGCAGGTGTGCAGCGAACACGACAGCCTGGCCAGACATCATGAAATATGCATTTAACCATCAACAATGGTGGCATCGGCCTTGGGCAATGGCCAAGACCAAAACTTCCGAATAAATAAGCCAAGATGGCTCTGTAAAAGATTACTCAATCGATTTGCCTAGTATTTGTTATTGCAATAATTGCAGCAATCAAAACGAAGCGTTGTGTAAATATTTTAATTATCCAATAAAACGGATCGAATTCCAAACAAATATTTCAATTTGTTAAGCGATACTTTCTCGCTCTTTGACCTCCTCCACCAAAAACGGTTCAGGGGCAACGCCATTTTGGCACGAGGATAGGATTTGTTTGTGCTTTGCCATTAAAAGTTAATTATGCGGAAAGAAGCGGGGGCGAAACACACATACAAGTCCAAGAACAAAGTAAACTTTAGTTGCCTGTCTGCTAGTTCGGTTCCCTTCGGCTGCTGCAATTAAGCTGCCGAAATTGGATTGCGTATACGCATCGTTGTACGCAGTTGGCTGTAAGGCGCTTAACTATTATGTAGTCGTAACTGTTGTTGCTGCCGCCGACGCCGTTGATGTTGTTACTTCTAACGCCATTTCAACGGCAAAAGTTTTGCCCTCGCATAATTTTTGGCATGCGGTAACTATCCTTACAGTTGCAGAAAGGAAGTTGCAATGTTAGAAAATGTCTCATGGAAAAATATAGCTAATATTTGGACAAGGAAAACTCGGAAAGTGTCTCTAAAGTAATGCATATTTTATGTGTTGCTCTCGAAAAACTAACTAAGAACTAACTAAAATTATTACCTAGATATAGAGTGAAAAATATTATTATATATTTTAAATCTCACATTTAAAGGCACATTTTAGCCACAATTAATAAAGCAAAAGTATGCTAATACTCCATCCTAAATCTCAGCTTATATAAACTTATATACACGTGGCCCATTTCACTAAAACACACTCATGTTTATAAGAGGATTAAGCTGCACACTTTATTTAGTTAATGGCCACTTATGGTTACGTCACTTTATTTCGGATTAACATTTTCTCCCCCCACTGTTCCCGCAAATGCAAAAATGTGCTTACATTTATGCCGCGGACAGTCGCTGGGACCCCACTTAATGCCGCTAAAATCCAGACTTACTTTTTTATCCTCGGCGCATGTCTCTCCATCCTGTCGGCGAATTAATTGTGGCAATTTGCTTTTGATCCCCGGGTCAGGACAGAATTTGAATGCTCGCAATTATTTCATTTTCATCATGCTTTTCATCTACCTAACGAGCTGGCATTGTTCATATTTCCTTGTCGCTGTCGTGGTTTTTGCAATTGTTATTGCTGTCAGCGGGCTGGGAGTGTCCTTGAACCGCTTGCAACTAGCTCGGCTCGCTGCTCCTTTGCATGCAGTATAATGAAAGTGCAGCGGTGCATGCAACAAGACCAAATACAACGGCCTCAGCTACAGAAAGTCGAGTGGAAGCAACGAAAAACTTTGTGCCCAATTCGTAGCTCGTGTGCGTTGCCCTCGCCACGAAGGGTTCGTGACGTTCGTCCCAGGAAAATTCATACACATATGGTATGCCATATATACTATATTTACATGTTCACATATATCAGGAAAGCACTTAATTCAGCCTTTGCTCCCAAGCTAAGTGTTCGGTGGTATAGTGTAGTGGCTGCCCGTAAATAAAGAGCCCTTGGTTCGAAGGAAATTTCCAATTTGCAAAACCACTTTTAATTACGGAATGTATTTTAATAAAATATTACTGCAAGTATGTGTGAGCCATATTCAGAGTGCATTTACTCAAGAAAAGAGCAGTTATTTGTGAGTTATTAAAAATGTATAATAAAACATTTGAGAATACTTTAATTAACGATTTACATTTTTAATTTGTTCTTATAAAATAAACTAGCAAAATCAAGGGAACTAAGTGAATTTGTTCCTATTCAGGCATGTCTTCCAGAAAATAAATTTATAGAGCATATCCATATTCTTAAAAACTTTTAAGAGATGAGAAAAATAATGTAAAATCACAAGTGCAACCACTGTTTGGAAGAAGGACCTGTTCCTACAGTTCCTGGTTTTAAATTTCCCCTAATTATGTATCCGCTTTGTTGTGCCGCATGCCAGGCAACCACTAGGATTGAAGCAAGTTCAAAGCCCGCCTTCCGCCCCCTCTAATTTTCCTCCGTCCCCAATGGGGGGCTGCAGGCAGCCGAGCAATTGTTGCGAGTTCAGTTTCAACTGCCCATGGGGCATTCGCTTTAATTAGCCACACGCCAGCAAGCACAAGAAATGCGTTGGAAATGGAAAAAAAAAGAAGTGGGAAACACAACACAAGGCGACACCAGATACGTGCATGCATTTAAATGGCGAGCTTTTCCAGGCGAACCGCTCCCGTTTTCCTCAACTCTTGCCTTCGGATGATGCGCGGGTAAACACACACAAAGACAAGAAAAAGCAATAAAATTTTTGCATAAATGACGAAATAAATGACAGCCAAGAAAAGCAACATTGACAAATACGCACCCTGGGGGAGGGAGGAAAGGAGTGCGTGGGTGGGTTTTGGGTTGGAAAAACTGCTCTTTGGGGTGCCGGCGCTACAACGAATGTCTCTATGTGTGCACTGAGCTTTAATGGAGACTCAAAAGGAAAGTAGAGGTTGGCTTCTGGGGACACTGGGGAAATTCTGTGCACTCGGAAAAATATATAAAGCTATAAGGAAAACTGAATTATAAACATTTAAAAGAAAAATATAATCCCCAAGGGCAAATTTTGAAATAGTTAAACAGCTAAAGAGTTTTTTAATTGGACTATTAGCTAATAAATTAAAGTACAAAGTTGAGAATGCCACCTCTATTTTGTTTTCAATTAAAATTGCTTTTTGAAAGCATTAAAATATATATTGAAAATATCGTTTGTTATTTAGGAATATAGATTCATCTGCGGAATAATATTTTTTACCTAGTTCTTGTTCTAATTTCCCGAACATATCCTCATATTTCAAGACATCGCTGACAGTATATTTTTTTACAGTGAAACAAAGCTGACGGACTCTTTTCCCTGCTTCCATTGTCCGTGTAGTTGTTGCCGCTTGTTTATTGACTTTGTCCGGGGTTAGGGGCTGTTGGGTGTGTGTCGTATAATTTGTTTCTACTTTAACCTAACCCTCAAGCCCCGCCGCTCGGAACATGTTGGGGAAAACTGTGCGCCTCAGTGGCGCTACAGTTACCCAAATGTATCTCCCGTTCCCGCCGTTGTTTTTGCTGCTGTTGTTGCCGGGTGCGTTTTGCCCTCTCCTTGGCAATATAAACAATTTTTCCATTATTCGGCGCTGCTACAGTTATGCAAAATAATCAACATGCCAGATTCTGATATTGGCAAGGCAAAGAATAACAACAATAATAACAATAACAGAAATAACAACAAAAAGAAGAAACAAAAGCAACAGCAAAGCCGCCTGTTGTCAATGGCGAAAATATTGGCAAAACATTCGGAGAAAAACCGCAAATCGAGCAAACTGCACTTGAACTTGCCACAAAAGCCCTGCCACATCGTCCTCCCGCCGCCATCTCAAATTATATAATGCAAATCGCGAGAAATACAGTCCAACTTCTGTGACTTACTTTTATATTATGTTTTGTTAACCTTTAGAAATATGCAGCTACGAAATGGAAGTAATGGGAATTATTCCAATGGTTATTTTATAAGAAAAACAGATGTTTAGTTTGGAAGATAGTTCCTATTTACTCATTGTACCCAGTAGCATCAGCTGACAAGCCTACTAAAATAAGGTTTTTACTAACTATTTTCCAAGAATTTTTTAAGGTTTCTGAAAAAAAAAATTGTGCATAATGTGGATAAAATTAAGTAAATAATAAGTTAAGATGTATTAGACACGTTTTTTTTTACATAGATTTTTAAATAAACTAAATTGGTGTATAAAATAAGGTGAACATCGAATCCAAGATCAAAGCAAACAATGTTCAGAGTTACCAAATTTTATACATTTCTAAAAGTTCAAACAGAAGGTTCATCATATCGATGTGAGCCTGTTAACGCGAAATGCGGTATGGGGGGTTGAGAAACTAAAACGCAGCAAAATAAGACAAAATGTAATGACCTTGGCAGCCAAGCGCCAACGCAACGCTAACACACATTGGCACACACACCCGCGCCAGCATTCAAGCACACACAAACTTAAAAATAATTTCTCAAAGAGCAGCCGAGGAGAAGGCAAAGAAGAAGAAGACGAAGAAGAAGCGCCAAGAACAAGACATTGGCGCTGGCGTAGACGTTGACGTTGGCAGAGCCGGACGCTGCTGCTTCCGTCGACGTCGGCGCCGAGGCATCTAAATTATGCAAACTGAGAAATTGTGGCACCAACACACATGCACACTAAAAAAAAAATAATAAATAGTTTCCAGTAAAATTGTTTTTAAAATTTATTTCTAGCTACTATTTTCCATTTTAGAATTTTATCAGCTTTTTAATAAATTTAAACATTTTTTTTTAATGCATACTTGAATGCAAATAAGAGCCTATTCTTTTTTTTTTAAGTGCACCTAATATAGCGCCCGCCGTCCAGCTGTCGCCCCATGCAAATGTAACGGTTATGTGGCTTAAATGCTTATCGCTCCCGCTGACCAACTAACGGAATTTCAATTTCGGCACGCATTTTCCACGGGCGCTTTTTATAGGCGTGCTCCTGATTGCCACTTCACCGGCCGGACGTACGCATTTCTCCCGCTGGAGTCGTTTTTCGATTACGGTGAAAACCGTACAACACACACACACACTCGACCCATCAGCACAAACACACACACACCACACACATGTCGCGGGGAAAGCCAATGCCGATCGATTTTCACTGTCATTGGTTGTTTGATGCGGATTAATCGAAAACGTGCGTGGGCAGCTCACTCAACCGAAACTAAAAACGAAGCCGAAACGCAACAAATTTAAGTCGGCAAGAGCTCCAGGCAAATAGGTCTGATAAAAAGCGTTTAGCCAATGGAAAAGTTAACCCACATGGCCGTGGTTCAAAAACACCTTTAATTAGCCCTGAGTTGTACGAGTTGTGGTGGCGCCCGAGGTGTTTTCCTGGTAGCCACAACAAACACAAAAATATAACACCATATCCTTTTATAGTGAGGCTTCGTAAACTCTATAAATACTTTTACTTTAAATACCTTAGTAAAAGAGTACGACTTTGTTCTGTTTTTTTGTGGTCTATGTGTTTAATCGGAATAATCCAATACAATGCATAAAAGATAAAGAATAATAAATATGATAATAAACTTATAAAGCTTCGGATTTTACCAATTTTGGATAAGATAGTTAATCTGAAACGTTATTGACAAAGCCAAACCCTTGTATTATAGAAAACCGAAATTCAGACCATATTAATTACCATATTCCTAGGCTGAGTATCTACATAACATGTATAACAGTAGTACAAATATTTAACAAAATCAATAAATAACCCACAGGAATGAATTCTGGAACAGCATTTTGAACATTGCATATTGATTAAAGTAATTTAAGTCTACTACAATGCAAGGATACTCGTTTTACAAAGACAGGACTCGATGACGCGAGTTCTTTCAAGTTCAGTTCGATTTACGGAAGTCAAACTGTAGAGCACAGACATTCCCAGTGTCCGTGGCTCGCGGGGGCCAATCCAAACCACCACCGTCGACAACGTAGCCGGGATAAAAAGGATATTTGCCAGCCAAGGGGACAACGGAATTCCACAACTCACCTGTGCCGTCGCCACCCCTCTCGCGTCTCTCGTCGCCACTCGCTCACAACTGCTGCTATGCGGTGCTGGGCGAAAGCTGGATCCAATTGAATTTCAGTCTTTGCACCGAATAAGTACTGCACATACGAATAAATCGCTTCGAGTGTCTTTTAGCAACTGTTTTGGGGCAGACGTTCCCGTTATTTTTTCCCGTTTTCCGTTCTTTTTTTCCTTCACTTCCTTTTTATCCGCTAACGCACACATTCGCACACACACACGGAACGCACATGCAGCGCTGGTGGAAAAATTACCGTTAGCACACTGCCGCAACGACGTCCGAACGTGGACTGTTTAGGTATTGCCGCTGGTGGGGTTGGAAAAGCGGAAAAGCTCCAAGAGCGCGCCTGCGCCTATCCACATAGTTCTTATCACCGTAACTGTCAAACTGACGGAATTTACGCTATTGTTTTTATTTTTAACGTATATCGATTTGTTGGTCACTAACTAACAGTGCACATGATGACAGAGATGTTTCTTTTTCTTCTATTGCCTATACACTAGCTAAGCACTTTAATAATAAAAAAATTACTATTATTATCTACTAATTGGGTTTCTAATAAACAAATTCCCAGCACCCGCCTTTGGTGCAATGAGTCAATGTTGCCAGACGAATATTTGACTCAAGTGTAAAATATCTGGAACATCTGGCAGCACTGTATGACAGTAAATTCTGCGAAGGCTGAGTTATCGAATATTTATATCAGCTGATTAGCCGTTACAAATAAATCATTGGATAAAATTCGACAGAGCTTAAAGTTATTTTTTTATAAATTATAAGTATTTATAAATTTTTAAAACGTTTAAATTACTTTATTCTTAAATTTTTATATCCCTTCTTGTTGGCGCTCTCTAGTAAGCGCTTTGCTTTTCAGCAATATTCCTCACCTTAGCAATGTTTTCAACCCTCTATATTATAGTTTAAAAAGTGTGTTTTTCCGAAGTCTTAAATGTTCTCATTATTATTATATTTTTAATAATTGAATTGATAAATAAATTCTAAATGTTCCCAACGGACCAGCTTTACATATATAAAATAAAAAATATCACATAAGTATATCGATACCTCGATTCATCGGCTGAAAAACATCGTGATATAAATATTGCCACTAACATCGATATTGATATTTTGATATATCTTCGACAACCCTACTTGCTGCTCCACGAAGAAATTTGCTGTTTATTTATCGTCTACACTTGTGTCGTCCTCTCCGTTTATTTGTTGAACAGCAAGTCGCGTGCGTGTGCGTGTGTGCCAGTGTGTGAGAGTGTGTGTTGGCCACTGGCCTTGGGATCCCCCAACTGCGACCAGCAGAGGCCCCAAAAGCCCAAAACCCAAATAGAAAATTGTGCAATAGTCGCTGCTATGCGAAAATCGAAGACCTGCTGCCCCAGGACGACGATGTGAAGCTGCTGGCGAGCTGCGGGCGAAACAAGGACGCGTCAAATCATGTGCCTGGCGGAGCACCCCGCCCGGAGCAGTATCCCATCCGCTGGCCAGCGGGGCGGCAGCACCTCGCCCACCTTCAACGCCAAGTATAGGCGAAAATGCCTGCTCCTGCTGACGCTGCTCCTGTTCCACGGCTGCTTCAGCGGCCTGCACCGGGCCAGCGCCTTCAACTGCACGGCCCACGGCGGACGCTGCCAGAACGATGGGCAGTGCCAGGAGGATGGCCAGTGCCTGTGTGCCGACGGTTGGCAGGGCCCGGAGTGCCAGTTCTGCGGCGGAAAAGTGCGGTAAGTAGTTAGTTGTCCGGGAGAAACTGTGATTCATGGCACGTTATTCAATCAGCGGCGCTCAATTCGCTTTTTTGGCTTTGGTGTGGCCTGGCCTATTTGTGTCAGGCAACGGTTCCGTTTCATCTCGTCGGACGGGTTCTTGGCCTCCACAGCACACCACTGCCCGTTCCCATTCTCGTTCTCTTTATCTCCCGCTCGCTCTCTCTCTTCCCCTGCCTCACAGTGTGCATTCTTTCACCTGTTTTCTGCTTTCTCCATTGCCTCCTGCCGCTTCCAATACGGATTATTTAATTAGTTCGATTTGACTTTGAACTTGTCGCCCTGACGGAGGGCTCTCAGCCATATGGAGTCCTTGTGGGGATGTCCAGGTACACTCGGGGGCTAATTGGGTGTCACAAGTCATAAAGTCAGCATTTATTCATAGCGGCAAGCTTGTCTGTCGGCTTTCAGAATGAATAGTTCTATATTATCTATGGTCGAACTTTCCCATCTCAATGTATATGGAAGCAGAACCCGTTTTCAGAGGCATAAACATTGATATTACAGTGCACGTTCAATACAGTGAACCTGTTTAGGATTGGTTATGATTTATTTACAAAACGTTAAGTGAGGGAAAATATTTCAATGCTTAAAATTATATACTTTCAGTTGTTACGAGCATGAAATAACAATAAAAACAAGGGGTTTTTTACTTTATAGTATAGATTTTAATGATCAATATTTTCATACCTAAAAACGACAAAGATCAATGATTTTCCATTTCAAATTTCTAAAATCAACCTTGAGCTTAAGTTTTTAGTAACCATTATGTTAGTTTTAGCTGTTTAGACGCTTGCCTTCTAAAGGTCAAATTAATTACAAAACATGGCAAAAATGCATTAATTAATCATACGAATTGTTAACTGTGTGGCAAAACACAAAAATATGCTCCTATATATCACAATTTATAAACAGAAACAACACTTTCGTTAAAGTCCATAAAATTGTGTGCATTTCAATTCACATTTCGACGCACTTGGTATATTTATAGCGTACAATAGCTTAGGATATAACATAATGTAATTAGTTAATGATCACATAATGATCTTTATCATAATACTAGTTCTCCATAAACTCAAAGTGTTGTTAAAAAGTAAAGATGACGCTGTCAAAAGCATTTTTTTTTATAGTTTTTGTAAGAGATGTCACTGGGCCAGTTTGGTTGCCCACGCTGGCGTCATAAAGCTTATGAAATGTTTTGTTTATGTTTCTTAACAACGGCTATTTGCTCGCGTAGCACGATAAGCGAATGTTCTATCTTGACATTAATTAAGCCCCCCCCCATTTGCGGTGCGGTGATGAGCCCGGGAATTTGCGCACTCGAGCATTGAGGTCGTTTCACCTGCCACACAATCGGAACCAGTTCGGTTTGTAGAAGCCTCTGATCTCGACCTGCGTTTAAATGCCGCATCGCCGCAACTCCGCTCGTAACGGACCGTAAATTCCGGGGCCACACACTCACTCGTCCCGTCCGTTCGATTTACGCCCCCGATAAGCAAACTCGCTCACTGACACTCTTATCAGCTGCTTGTGTCCGCTTATCGCCTGTGAATTTTCACGATTCCAGACAACCAGCTCCACCCTCTCT
>VNJS01000697.1:0-13636 GCA_008042575.1 Drosophila watanabei
ATTTGCATGTTGAGCAAAATACATGTTCAGCCATTTCCACATAAAACTGAAAGTAGAGCCAGTGAAATATTAGAACTTATTCATGCAGACGTATGCGGCCCTTTTAGTACAAGATCCCTGGGTGGAAATCGATACTTTCTAACGTTTATCGATGACAAGTCACGTCGCATCTTTGTTTACTTTTTGAAAGGCAAAGACGAGGTATTTTCTAAGTTCGTAGAGTTTAAGGAACTCGTGGAGAGGCAAACTGGAAAGCTTCTGAAGTGCATACGAAGCGACAACGGAAAGGAGTTTGTTAATGCAACCTTTGACAAGTTTCTCAAAGCGAATGGGATCAGGCGGCAACTGAAAATCCCGTACAGCCCACAACAAAACAGCAGAGAGGGCTAACCGTACGTTAGTGGAGATGGCCCGATGCTTGCTAACGCAATCTGGCCTGGCGGAGTCCTTATGGGGAGAGGCTATATACACAGCCGTGTATCTGCGGAACAGAGCGCCCACTAACGCGCTGAGAGATATGACGCCGATGGAAGCGTGGAACGGTAAAAAGCCATCTATATCTCATTTTAAAGTTTTCGGTTCTTTCGCAGTTGCACTTGACAAGGGTCATAACCGAAGCAAGTTCCAGAAAAAGGGAAAAGAATACCGAATGGTCGGTTATTCTATTCAGATAACCTAGCAAAAGATGCTGGATTCGTATCGTTTGATCTACCACAAGCCAGTGTGAGTTCAGACGGGCAATTGGAGGATGAGAGGGACAACTGCAGCAACAATGTAAGCTCAGATGGCAAAGTCAACCCCAGTTTGCAGGAATACGACAGTTCGGACGACGAAAGCCCTTACGATCAAGACGAGGTCGGCATAAAAAATGGTCGCAGCAGGGACGAGTTCATCAGCGCAGAGGAGGTCGATAGCGCGGTAGATGAGGACACCGGAAGGGATGAGCACAACGCACAGGATGGAAAACGAGTGGGTCCTGGCAGACCTAAGCTAATTCGCACGGGCAAACCTGGACGCCCGCGAAAGCAGTACAATGTCTTAGGAGCGGCAATTGGCAGCAATGTATTCATTCCGGTAAGCTACGAAGAAGCAATTAGATGTCCTGATTCGAAATTATGGTTGGAGGCGATGAATCGAGAGTACGAAGCTCTAATGAACAACCAGACATGGCAGATAGTAGATCTCCCTAGGACAGAACGCGCTATAGGGTGCAAATGGATTTTTACTGTGAAGAGGGATGCCATTGGACAAGTGCAGCGGTATAAGGCACGTCTAGTAGCCAAAGGCTGTTCACAGCAGTATGGAATCAATTATGCTGAGACTTTTTCACCTGTTTGTCGGATAAAAAGTATTCGTTTCATACTTGCCCTGGCTGCACAGTTAAAATTATATTTGCACCAGATGGATGTCTGTTCGGCATATCTAAATAGCGATTTAACAGGCACCGTGTACATAAAACAGTCAAGCAGATTTCTTGCGAAAGATCACGCGGAAGGCGTGCTGTTGCTAAAGAAGGCAATTTACGGCCTTAAACAGTCTGGCAGAGAGTGGAACTGTAAATTGGATGGAGTTCTGCGAAGTATAGGTTTTAGTCCTTGTTCAAACGAGCCATGTCTATACATTAATACAAGTGGACAGCATCTTTCACTTATTCTTGTATACGTGGACGACCTGATCATAGCCTGTCAAGATAAAAATGATCTCATTGGCATAAAAAGCAAAATCGCCCAATCATTTGAATGTGTTGACCACGGACAGTTGCACATGTTTCTTGGACTGGAAGTTCATCGAGAAGGCGAACTGGGCGAGATAAGGCTTAGCCAGAACCTTTATATTGAGAATCTGCTTCAGCGACACGGCATTAAGGAGTGTAGAGCAGCTGCAACTCCACTGGATGCAGGATTCCAAATAACTTGCGAGACAGAGGGATGCGAAACAGTCAATGAGCAAGGGTATAAAACGGTCATAGGCGAACTCATGTGGCTGGCGCTATCATCAAGACCAGATATTTTACATTCTGTTTCTAAGTTGGCGCAGCGCAACAAGGACCCCCACAGTGAGCACTGGACAGGAGTGAAGCATGTCCTGAGGTATTTGGCATCGACAAAGGACCTAAAATTGCATTACAAGAGTAGTAATAAGGCTTTAACTGGTTACGTGGACGCTGGCTAGGGAGGCGACAAAACAGATAGAAAATCATGCACTGGATACCTATTCTATCTGGCAGGAGGACCGATTTCGTGGAAATCAGAAAAACAACGCAGCGTAGCTCTCAGCAGTACAGAAGCAGAATACATGGCGTTATCATCCGCATGCAAGGAGGCGATTTCATTGCGACGACTTATATTGGAAATTGGTTGCGGAGAACATGGAACATCGACCATAATGAATACTGACAATTTAAGCGCGCAGCAGTTGGCAAAGAATCCTGTACATCATTCAAGATCGAAGCACATAGATATCAGGTATCACTTCGTAAGAGATGTTGTTAAGGAAGGGCAGATTGTTTTGAAGTATCTTTCAACTAAAGAGATGATTGCAGACATATTAACGAAAAACCTTCAAAAACAAAAGCATTGTGAGCTTACCAAGAAGTTAAGTTTGTATTGAAATATTAATTGGGAGCTTACATTGAGGAAGGGTATTGAAACTATCAATGTAATCTCTATCGTATAATTTGTATCGATAGTAAACTCTGCAGTCACCAGAAGTATCGAATAAAGTTCATTCCTTTTGTATTCCTTTTGTACTCAACCAAGCCGGACGTCTTTTCTCTCAAACGGGAATAACTCACCAATAAGAATCTTATGGAATCGTCTAATGAGAGATTGTCTATTATGTTATCTGAATTGGAAAAAATGAAGTTACATACAGCGTTTTTTGTAATAAGATTTTGTTTGTCAAAGTTAATTATTGCCTATAAAGGTTTCAAAATAACCGATTATGCCATCAAAATCCGATACTAAGTCTGCTTCTAACATTTCTATCTTTGCATTTGGTAGGCTAAATTCCTTAAACATTGGGATTGTTATTTTAGTTGAAACCACTGTTATTTAATTGTTAGTTTTGATTTTTAGTTTTTAAAGGGGCTTCCAAATTTGAGCGAAACGAATGGTGGAAAAGGTTTCTCTTTATTATAGATGTACCTGCGCCCGAGTCTATGAGAAGCTTAAGGGGTATTGATTGGGTCCTAACAATTATAGGGAAGAGCTCGGACGCTGCTAGCTAAAAAATTGCCGCTGCTTCGGGCTGAAGCGAACCGACTTCCATGTCAGAGACTCTGCTAGTAGTGGGGGTCTGATCATATCCGTTAGAGCTTGTATTATGTTTGGTGTTAACTCTTTTTGATGGCCTGCGAGAGCTCGAGGGAAAATGAGAAATATTTTTGTTAATTGGGTCTGGTCTAACAGGGTAGTTTCGAATAGAATAATTTCTATTATGAAAGTTCCTTAATGGAGTTTCGACGTTAGGCGGAAATGTCTGCTTATTATTAGTATATAGTCGTAAATTATAGTATTTATAGAAATAATTAGCTTTAATTAACATTTCCTTAAGAAGTGTTTTCGGGTTTCTAGCTTGAAGAATTAATTTTGGCTCGTTAGCTAGCTTAGCAATAAACATTTTTTAAACCATATTTTTGTTTGTGTCACTTGTGTACCACTCATTTTCTTCCATTTAAGATTTAAAATTTAACGTAGTTGACTGGTTTGTGAGATATTCGTACAAATCATTGATATTATTTCTTAATTCTGATGTTTTTATTTTATTTACTAAAATTTCGAAACTTTCGGCTATATTATAGTTTAATTGTAAGATGTGTTTTACAGCTTTTCACTCGCAAGGGTTGTTATTATTAATTAATGCAAATAATTAACAGCTCAGTACTGCTTGCATCTGCGGTCTCATCTAGTTTTCGCTGTACGTCCACATGTTGGATGAAAGTTAGCAGCTCTTCTGTTTATCCGCCAATGTCCTATACGTCCAAATTGTAGACATCTTGGTGGAAAATTTTCGGTCACAGCCACTTCTCCAAGGTATGCCTATAGTCGGCCTCTAGTTTTAAGCTGGTATAGTCACCAACTATTATGGTTCACCGTTGATATTTCCAGCGCCGTTAATGCAGATTCTTTCGTTTCGTTGGTGGATTAATTTGCAATTGTGGCTTTGAAAAAATATGTGGGGTTTATAGTGAGGCTTGGTAAGACTTTAATATTACTGGCCAATTTAACCGCACTTTGTATGTTTATAGGAAAAAAGCTTTTATATGCTCTTCCCAAAACATTCAATAGTCAATGGTCGATTAGTTTTTATCATTTTTGCCGACTGCGCCAATCATGTATTTTATTTTGTATTTATTTATAATATACTTAATAAAGCTGTATTTATGTTAGTTTATAAATTTTACAATTTTGGAGCCGCTTGAGACGACTTGAACGCTTTGCTAGTTCGAACTGTAGTGCAGGTGTCGAAAGAATACATAAAAGAAATCACGCGTTTTCTTATCAGAGAAGAATTGGAAAGAGAAATAGAAAAGTACCGAAATATGCGCAGGTAAGCAAATATTAGATTAGCATCGAATTCGGGCAATCACTGGAGTTAAGGTTGAGGTCGTACTTGACTATATGCACATATATGGTAAATTGCGGGCAGGAGGTGAAAACGCAATCCAAAACTACTGCCTAGTTGTAACGCTAGAACGCCTTTAAGACCGCGGACTGGAACAGAATACTGGAGGCCCTCGCCGCCGTGAACATCCCAAGGTACCTGCTGAAAATAGTGAGGAGCTATTTCATACAAAGTCTCAGACGGAGTCCCGCAGGACTCCGTTTTGGGAGCCTTGCTCTGGAACACCATGTACGACGGTGTGCTGCGACTTCGTATGCCTATTGGCACGACAGTGGTGGGATTCGATAGTCAAGCCGCTTAAAAGTGAACAGCGGCGGAAACAATGGCAAACGTCGCGTTCAAAACGATCGAATCGTGACTCGCGAGCGCCGGCCTGGAGCTAACGGCGCACAAGTCGGAGGCAGTCCTGATTTCCAGGCGGAAACGCGTGGAGATGGTCGAGATCCGGGTAGGCGGAGCCGTGATCAGATCCCAGAGGGCGATCAAGTACGTCGGTGTTCTTATCGGTACCCGGCTATCGTTTAAGAAGTACTTGGAATATGCATAGGAGAAGGCCAGTGTGACGATAAGGAGCCTCTCCCGTATACTCCTGAACACCAGAGGCTCCAAGCAGATTACTAGGAGGCTACTGACAAGCGTCGTTACCTCCCAGATTCTGTATGCGGCGCCGGTGTGGGCAGAAGCGGCCGAGACCAAGTCGTATATGCCACTTACAGACTGCGCTATCCGAGTGGCAAGTGCATACAGGACGGTCGCGGATGATGCGCCGTTGGTGATAGGTGGCCTGGTCCCCCTGAGAGAGTTAGTCCGCGAGAAGGCAGAGATGCGCGATGAGCTCCGCGGCCACCAAGCACCAACTGGAGTAGCCAAGGCGGCACTAAAAAGTGCGGCCAGAAAAAGGAGCTACGGGAGCTGGCCAAGTGGGATGCCTCGCCGAAAGGGAGATGGACACACATGCTGATCACCAACATCGAGGCCTGGGGCTGAGCGGACGGGCTGAGCGGACGGGCTGAGCGGCTACCAGTGTACGAAGCATTGCTTTGCGGCCGTACCGCAAATTACGAGCCCTTGCCCCGTCAAGCTGCGATGCTTATCCTCAATTCTATATGTTTTATGTAATAGTAAGAATAAATAAAGCCACGAATAGAACAAAAAAAAAACGGTCTAGCGGTCAAACTTTAAGGGCAGGGCAAAGTAAATATAAATGAATAGTTAGCGTTCGCCTACTATAAGGTCAGTCAAGAGAATTCCGATGTACCCAGTGGTTCCCTGTTTGCTTCCCACAGGGTGGTATGTGGTTCTGAGTTCGTTTACAAAGTGCCTGTTGGGAACGTACCGATGTTGTAGGAAGTCTGGCGTTCGTTTACCATTCGGTCAGTAAGGGAGGTACCTATACATGAGCTAGTTAGATAACTAATTTTGGCATGGTCAATTAACAACTACAGTACTTTGGGGGAGTTACTGAGCCTGGTCAGTTTTTAAGCTGCTGTTGACAACTAAGTAACAGCTAAGTAACTGATACGAGAAATTTGGCGGAAAATAGTGAGCTGGGATGAGCCGCAACCTTTGAGAACTGGCGGCAAGGAATGAGTAATATTCAAAGATTTTAACGTGTAGGCTACGATTTCGACGCTGTACGAGAGCGGACACTAAAGCTGCAGATCTTAATGGACTCCTATAAGACCTATGTAAATCCCACGACTGGAAGCAGCACGAATACGAGAATGATGGACATTGTAAAGCAGAAGCACGGTGTGACGATAAGCGGCGGTGTACTATGAACGGATATTAAGACTGTGCTGCACTGTATATGCAGCACCCATCTGAAATAATCAGAGAGTGTTTTTCTCCGATAATACCCTGCAAAGGTATAATAAGAATGCTATCATCACCGTTTGATATAAAAAGTATAAAACTACAACATAGGAACTATGTAATAATAAGAATGTTATCATTACCTTTGCAGGGTATTATAATTTTAGTCAGAAGTTTGCAACGCAGTGAAGGAGGCATTTCCAACCCTATAAAAAATATACAACAGCCGAGTCTATCTAGCCATGTCCGTCTGTCCTTTTGTCTGTCCGTCCATTTCTTCACAAACTAGTCCCTCAGTTTTGAAACTATCTGAATGAAACTTTGCAAATAGTCTTCTATATACTCTCACTCGTACACAAGTCGGAACGGGCCAGATCGGACGGCTATATCGTAATCAGTAAATTATTTTGTCAGTTTTCAACATAATTTCTTCTACTTTGAGGTACAAGTATTCTATATTACTCTAGAATTTCGTTTTTAATTTCAGAAAAATCGGACGACTATATCATATAGCTGCCATACAAACAATCAGTAAATGTGGAGGTACATATATTACATTTTGCTTTACATGTAAAAAATGTAAAGGAATGTAAAACTGTAAAAATAAAATGAATATGAAAATAATTCCTTTTATATTAAATAGGGATATATTATAATTGATCCACTTGCCATCTGCAAAAGTATACAAACTTCGGCGTGTCGAAGTTAGCATCCTTTCTTATCTTTAATAATAATGCTAATAATTAAAAATCTTTTGTTGAGTTAATAATATTATAGCATTAAATTTGTGAAATAAGAAAAAAAAGTTTGAAACTGCATTGATTTGTAATATATTTTTAGGTTAGACTAGATTATTTCGGACGGCCCTCATGGGGCCATGCATAGGCCAGTAGGCCATACTTCGTTGTCCGAATGTTTCTGAGCGGACCTAGAGAATGTTTACGCGGTTTTCGCTGTCCGTGAAGATCAAGATGATTTTTGCGGACGAAATGGTTCACATTTCCGGCAGTTTACGTTGTCGGTGATGCCTAGCTTATCTGCGTGCGTCGCAGACAGTCAGTGACCTGTGACGACTCCCATTAAAAGTCTGCAATCAAGTCAAAACTGTGGAAGATGCAGCACATAGGGACTAAGTCTTTCGTTGTGTTCTTTGCAAATGATTTTCGTTATTTTGCAATGCTTCTTGCTTTTGCGTCGGCCTGTCTTTCTTGCTCGCTTTGGAGCGTTCTTAGGGAGACACGAACGTTTTCTTTTCTGCACCCTTTGTAAGTAGATCCTCACTGATTTAGTCGCACTCTGGATATCTAGTGTTTCCCTGCATGCCAGTAAATTTTTGGAACTGACCGCTAACGATTGCATGGATCTTATCTTTGAATCTCTTGGTGAAGAGAATGAGTTCCCTTTTGTTCGCGTTGATACTGAGTTCTACTTTGTCCGCCCACTCACATATCTCCCTGAGGGTTGATTCCATAATCAAGCTGAGGGTCGATGGACAGACTCCCGTAATAATTATGCTTGTGTCATCCGCATAATCTGTTTTCTTTGGTGCTTTCCTTTCGAATCTTTTGATTAGATCGTCTGTGCCACCAGATTCCATAAAAGGGGTTATAGGACTCAACCTTGCAGTGTGCCGCTGAGCACTCCTCTCACCATGGAAGCGGTGCCCCAATCGATATGTACCCGTCTGCAGTTCAGAAGATTTCTTATCCACGAGTTGACGGCGGGTGGCGTGCTGTTCGCTTCTAGGCGATCCATTATTGCGTTCCCGCGTTGTTAAATGCTCCGGCTTTGTCCACCAACCAACCGAGAGCATATTCCTTATTGTTCTCCATTAGATAGGGATATAGCCCGTTCTTAGGCATGCTGGGTATATAGAGTGTAGCCTTAGGGTGATCATTCTTTGGTCACCTGTAGCATGGCTGGGAATATTGCATCTAGTCCAGGTGCTTTTATCGCCGTAAAGGAGTCTGTAGCCCAGTGGATTCTTCTAGCGGATATCAGACCTATTGTGAGATGCTCTTCTCCAGTTGTTAGGTTCTGATGCTTATTGGCATCGGATACATCAGTGCAGCCCGGGAAGTGAGCTTGGATTAGTGCTGTTAAGGCCACCTCGCGGCCTACAGTCCACTTTACGTCATCATTTGAAAAATTCCTTGATTTTGTTGCGTCGGAGTGAAAGTTCCTGTTCCACCATGGTGGCTTGGTCCTTTTTCTCGTTTCTGATGTCCTGCATGATGCGTGGTACGCGTATTGTAGCTCCTTCGATAGAGGGTCTCTAAGGACTTTTCTATGTCTTCCGTAGATTCTACTGTAACCGAGCCTTGTCGTGGTTATCTCCTTGAATTTTTCCTAGTTGGTGTTCCGGGGGTTTCTATAAACGTTTAATATTGGAGAGTGCTCAAATTCGTACTGGAACTGTATGTACTTATGATCTGAGAAGGATGGTCTCTCTAAGACTCTCAATTCTGATACCATAGTACCCTATTCCTTTACGAGGGTACGATTTAGCACGTTTGACAATGTGGGACCTACAAAGATATGTTCCTCTCCTACGATTGCTATAGATAAGTTAGTAGAAAGTATAAAGTCTAACAGTGACTCACCTCTATCGTTTATATCGGGGCTCCCCCACACGCAGTGGTGTGCGTTGGCGTCTGCACCCATGAGCAGTTGCTGGTCTTTCGGACTGGCTTCTACCAGACTCCTGAGTTCCTCAGATGGAACCAACCTATCATGTGCCATATAGCAGGAAGCTGCCAGAAGGCGCTTTCTTTCTGCTCCCTAGCATCATTACAGTCAGGTCATTAGAGCTATAATGAGACATAAGGTTAGCGTGTAGACCCTTCCGTACAAGTACGATTGCTTTGTAACTGCTTGCCGATGGTGAATAAAACGCGTTGTAGTTTAAGGACTTCAGTCCGGACCAAAGCTATGTCGGCGGACCTTTGCATCATGGCAATGAGGCGACCTTGCTTTTTATGCTCACGTCCAATCGACGGGTTGACTACTAACGTCCTGTCACCTTCTTCTTCGGACTCGTCCAGCGTCATTTTCTGGGCGGCATCCACGATGGGTATCAGAAATAGGTCCTTCTCCACCTCGCTAGCCTGCAGAGTGTGCGCATCTTTATCTCCGGGATGGCGCTTTTTGAGGCGAAGGTAGGCGCTACTTATACTACCACGCCATCTTTCCGTATCTGGGGTATAAGATGTCCTCATTTTCCATATTGATCTGGAGAACTGCACATTGGCCCCCCTCTTTGGGTAGTGGGCTCGCAGCATGCAGTACCAGCAGTTCCAGTCTACGGTAGGTATATCTGGGTTCTGTCGCTGTAGCAGCTTCAGCGCTCGGTCCCCTTGGATCGCAATGGGGGAGAGTACCTTCGCCTTCGGTATGGATGGGATTAATTCCCTGTCCACCACCTCCAGCTTGGCCCCCTCCCACAATGCTTTTATCTGACCGACCGTTTGCGTCAGCCACTTCCGTCGTTTGGTCACCTCACTTGCCTTCATGTCCTTTTTGAGCGGCTTCTTCACTCTGGGTGTGGCGGCTGCCTGCTTGGGCCGCTTGCTCGCCGGGGCACCCTTAGAGGCACTCTCGGCGGAGCGTTGTCTCTTACCTGTAAGCATCTCCTCCACCTTGTTGGCGAATCCGCCCGTCGACGCCATGCGGGGAAGTTTGGCTGAATGAAGTCGGCCCTCTTTGATCCTTTGCTTTCTTCTCTTGGGAGAGGGTCGCTTTGCTCCTAAGCTGGCTCTAGATCTCAAGGGCCGCCTTGTTCTTCGCCTTAGTTTTCATCGCCTCGCTTGACCGTTTCGGCCAGACCCTGCGCGGGGAGCTCTTTTCTTCCTCTTTCGAGAGCTGCACGCTCTCCAGGTCCGAGTCTGTAACGACGACGGCACCCGAGCGGCATAGCTTAGTCGTTAGCTAAGTCGTTACAACGGCGGTAGAACTACAACTAGTTCGTGCTCCATCATGCTAGCAGTGTAACAGTGTGACACGCAAAGAGGATTGCTCCCCTCCGTTCCCGCCGGTGGTAGCAGTCACGCCTTCCACCGATGTTTGGGCTGACATCCCAGCCCCAATTTCTTCTCTCGGTCCTCCAGTGTGTTCTGTTTTCAGAGTACCACCCACTTGCATTTTCTTCCTGTCGCCAAGGCACCTTGAATCAAGGCTAATGGTTCATTTCATCCGGCTTTTTGGCAGAAGGAATAAAACTTCATTACCCCGGACAGAGCACGCAGCAATGCACTACCCGTGGTAACCGGGCCCCCTAGAGGAGGATTCAGTTGAAGGATTTTTTCCAACCAATATGGCATATTTTTTAAGATCTTTACAAAAAACGATACCATCGTTACTAACGATTTTTTGCTCTCTAAACATCGAATATATCGAATGGTGCAACTATCGTAGTTTCCCAACTCTAAGAAGAGGACAATCAGGCGATCAAACTGTATTTAAGAGTGCCAGTCAGCTGATATCCGATAACATCAATTCTCGTTCGGTATGGGGTTGCCAGACCGGTTTAATTTAATCTATTACAGGGTTGGAGCCCCTGTCTGCGCTGCCAGATTGCTTAGGGATGCCCATGTTTCAGGGCTTAATTCAAGAGTAATATTAATGGAATTAACTTACTAAAATTTTCGAAATCCTAGTAATTAGTATTTCAAGTAACACAGCAACAGGATAAACATATTAGAAGTACATAGTCTTATGGTTGTACGCGGGGCGTCACATTTTTGGTCCGCCAGAGGAGGTACACTACACACACTAGAAATTAATACAGAAATAATAGTAACAATGAAGAAAACATTGACAAAAATATAAAATGTTATAAATAAATAAATAAATAAGGATTAAATTTCTCAAGATTTGTATCAGAATGGAGGTATGTTTCAAGAATTTTCTATTGGGTTTTCTCACGGATCCGACCGGAATTCTTCTGAGATACCTGTCTATATCCGACCGGAATTCCTTTATAAATACGTACGCCTAATACGTTCAATTTAACCTATATTGCGTTTAATATTATATTAAAATTTTACAGTTTCGAAAACATCATTATGACTTTGTCATATGACACGCAGCCCAAATACAAATTTCAAACTGAAACGGACCGGATCGGTCAACTATATCATGTAGCTGACATAGAAACAATCCGAAAATTTGTAGAAAAAAATTATATCGTTACTTTCGGTTACCGCTTTATATATAATTTAAGAATTTCGAATTTAATTGTATAGAAATCGGACTACTTTTTTATATAGCTATCATAGGAACAATCTAGAAACGTTTAGAATAAAAAATATAACTTTGTCAGTTTTCAACACATTTTATTCTACTTTAATATACATGCATTTAGTATTATTTCAGAATTTTGATTTTAATTTTATAAAAATCGGACGATTTTATCATATAGCTACCATAGAAACGATCGGTAAATGTGAAGGAAAGTTACATTTTACATGTAAAACCTGTAAACAAATTTAAACTGTAAAAATAAAATGAATATGCATGTGATTCATATTATAGAATAGGAATAGATTATAATTTATCCGATTGCAATCTGGACGTGGCCAAAATAATGTCATTTATTAAATTTATTTAAATTAATTTTACCTACTGTAACTAAAACAAGAAAGGAAGCTAACTTCGGAACGCCGAAGTTGGTACACCCTTGCAGATTCCAAGTGTATCAATTATAATCTATCCCAAAATAATATAATATGAACTACTTTCATATTCATACAATTTTTACAGTTTTACATTTTTTACATTATTACATGTAAAGTAAAATGTAATTTTTCTCCACATTTACCGATCGTTTATATGACAGCTATATGATATAGTCGTCCGACTTTAATGAAATTTACAACAAAATTCTGAAAAAAATATGAAATACTAGTATCTAAAAGTAGAAGAAATTACGTTGAACAGAGAAAGTTATTAATTTTTTTTTCTAAAAATTTCCCGACCTTTCCTATGGTAGCTGTATTATATAGTAGTCCGATTTTTATAAAATTAAATCCAAAAATCTGAAACAATATATAAAGCTTATAATCCAGAGTTGGTCAAGGTATGTTATAAAACAGTGAAGTTATAATTTTTTTTCTACAAATTTACGGATCGTTTGTATGGCAGCTATATGATATAGTCGTCCGATCTGGCCCGTTCCGACACATGTACGAGTGAGAGTATATAGAAGACTAACTGCAAAATTTAATTCAAATAGACATGGTTAGATCGACTCGGCTGTTGATGCTGATCAAGAATATATATTCTTTATAGGGTCGGAGATGATTCCTTCACTGCGTTGCAAACTTCCGACTGAAATTATACTACCCTGCAAGGGTATAATAATATGAATATGAAAGTAATTCATATTATATTAGACACGGATAAGTTATGAATGATCCTATTGCATTCTGCAAGAGTTAAACTTAGCTTCTCATCTTCTTTTACTTTACAAAGACCCTGGTTCCCAATTTAAAATACGCTATGTTGTCTTATAGCATTGATTCACTTTAAAGACTTATATTACGGTATAAGATCAATTGCAATAACGAATATCAATAACGAAACGCAAAGCCGATTAAAGTACTTATTGTGGAAGGTGTGATTTCTTGACTTCTCGCAAATAACCATCTAACAAACTTTCTTTAAACTTACTTTATTTTTACAATTATCTTATTCATCAAATAATTAATTAATTGCAGGAACTCAACGCAAAAGGAAATATTTGTTGATTTCATGGGTGCTCAAATAAAAACATTGTCCTTCTTGGCGTACATTGTTCGAATTTTTCAGGTAAAAAATATTTTATCTATAAACATAAAACTAAACTTTGATATTTTAATATTGGCAAAAAACAAATCAATCGATACGAATTGTTCTAACAATTTTCGAATTGTTTCTTTGGAAGTCCTTTGGTAGTCCGATTTCTATCAAATTAAATCCGAATTTCTTAAAAAATATTAAAAGCTTATATCCTAGATTATGTGTAAATATATTGAACAAAAAAGGAAGCTAACTTTACAACACCGAAGTTTGTATACCCTTCAGATTGCAATTGGATCATTAATAATCTATCCATATCTAATATAATATGCATTACTTTTTATACCCTTGCAGGGTATTATAATTTCAGTCAGAAGTTTGCAACGCAGTGAAGGAGGCATTTCCGACCCTATAAAGT
>VNJS01000699.1:0-46959 GCA_008042575.1 Drosophila watanabei
ATCTATTTTAATTAAAAATATAATTATTTAATATAGCCCGAGTGGGCGGCTCCTGGCAAAAAGGGTATCCTGCTTGACTTGGATAAAACTGTGACTTGTTGCGGAAGGCACTTGGACAGTGATCTCATAAGAATGGTTGGAAAGTTGGCGAAAAATCAAGACAAGTCAAAGTTGGGGAAAAAAATAGCCGGAGAATTACAGGAATTCAAAGGATGTTTAAATAATTATAATATTTTTAAGATTTGTATCCTTGCCAAGTTAAATACTTATACAGCGTATTTTAATCCTTTAAAAGAAATATAAAATCCCCAACATATGTTTTGAGACACATTTCAAACATTTCCCTAATAGAAAAACTCCTTAAACCAAATCCATCTTAAGGTTCTGTAAATTAGATTTGCGATCAAACGCATTATACAATTTTCAAGTTGGAAAATACCAATCTCAGCTCACTTCCTGTGACTTTGCATGCTTGCCAATTTACGGATCGTTCCTTTTTAGGCCACAAAAAAAAAAAAGTAAGGAGGGAAAAAAAACCAGGCAGTGAATCCTGAACACATGCCGGCAAAATTTCGCATAAAATTATAAAGTATCCGCAGCTGGGGGGCGACAACGGAGTAAGGAGCCGGAGACGGGAGATGGAGAGGAGCAGAGTGTAAGTACTTGGGGAAACTTTCTTTGCTGTGCAAATTTACGCCGGCAAATCTGTGCAGGCTTTTGTCACAAACTCCCAGCCAAGCACATCATGTGTAGAATTCATTAAGGTGACTAAATATATATATATATATATTTATTTTTTCTTCTATGCTTTTTTGGGGGAATAATGAGGATGAGGATGTGGATGAGGACGAGGACTTGGCAGTTTCTCAAGCTGCGTGTAATTTGTAGCAAGTGGCGGCAGGTAAAGCGATGCCAAAAAGGAAGATAGAGGCTGCAGCAGCACAAGCAGCAGCAGCAGCAACAGATATTAATTTCGCCCCAGCCAAGCTAAAGTAACTTAAGCTTCAACTTGTAGAAGGAAGATTGAGATACAGGCCCGGCCAGAATCCCCACTTCCTTCAGACACCGACACCTTGGCTCGGCTGCTGCTGCTGCTGTTGCTGCTGCTGCTGCTGCCGTGCACATTAATTCGTGGGAATTAATTATTCTCAGGCCTGTGACGATTCCCAAGACACTCGCTCACTCATTCGTTCGTTGATACCCAGATCTGAGACACAGTCTGAAGCCCCCAAACTCCCTGTCCCAGCCCCTGCTGTGGTCCTCCAGTCCGCCAGCCCTCCTCCCAGCAAGCTCGTCACTTTGCTTCTGCGGTAAGGCAAACATTTTTCGTATCTGTATCTGCAGCACTTGACGCTCTCTTTTTTCTTTAGGGTATCATCATTTTTCTCAGCCCTTGCTCTGAACCCATAAAGCAATCTTGGCTAATAAATAGCAGCACCTAATATCATTTTTATCGCACTTTAAACGGCTGACTTCCATTTTTTTTTAATTTTTTAATTGTGGAATAATTTTTCATAGCTGAATAAAAAATATTTAAATGGAAGCATCAAGTTTTTTAGAGATACCTGAAAGCCTGCAAATTTTTAAAAAACATGCGCAGGCGTTTGGATTAATTTTGATAAAGTAATTACTTATATTCTTACTTATAAATATTTTTCTGATATATTTTTTGCTTATTTTATTCATAATTCTCATGCAATTAATATTTATATAATTATACTTTGAAAGAGGACTGCAGTTTAAATAATTAACTAAGGTTCCTGATAATAAATGTAAGTGAGATATTGTGCCTTGAGCTATTTTCTTCATTTAATTCCAGGACTTACTAAGACTATAAACTAACTAAGTAATTTAAATTCTTTATGAATATTTACGTGGATTTTAGTATTTATTTCGTTATAATTTTTGCTCATAAATTTAAGTGAGACGTTGGGCTCTAAGCTGCTTAAACAAGTGCCTCATTTAAGCTTCTTGTAAGATTATAAACTAACTAAGAAATCTTAAGAATAAAAGGGTATTTCCTTGTCGTTTATATTCCCTTTTTTGTGATATATATGCGAATGTGTGAATGCGACTCTCCATATATATATACAAATATATACACATAGGAAAAGTTTATGTACTCATTGCCGTCTCCCCCATCTACGGCCACGGATAAGCGTCGCAATTACAACAGGGCCTGCTTCATCGCTTCATCTTTTTTTACGGCTGCCCTACAATGGCCGTTTTGGGATAGTCTTATGGCTGGCGATGGCCCAGAGCTGTTGGCCAAGAGCAGACACCAAGCCGGGCCGAGTCGAGCCACCGGGCCCATAACAAATCATTGGGCCATGTTAGCATCGGAGTAAGTAAATTTGATGATTTGCACTTTGAACTTTAATTTGTTGTTCCCGCAGTTGCTGATTGTTATTGTTGTTGCTGTAAGCGCATTTTGTGCTGCCTAAAACTAATGGATGTTTTGAAATTTTACAACCGCCAGCTAAGAGCCATAATAAGCTCTAAACATTTATGTTTTGGAAATTGTTAAAATATAAATGTTTAATGTTGAAAATGAGGGATTTTCTTATTATAAATATATGCTGGAAATTGTTGCTAGAAATAAATGGCTTTTAGTTTGGTGTTTAGTTTGAAGAATAATTAAATTTATCATACGTTTCGTTGGCTACAAACAAATGGAGGCTTTAAAAGTTAATTATCTTTTATATTTACCTGGAAAATTGTTGTCTAAAGTGATGTTATAGTAATAAAATTGTAAGCCAAATCATAGATTATAGTAGTTTTAACGAACTGTTGTAAATAGCAAGTATTAAAAGTATTGCTTTACTACATTTTTAAACAACTTAAAACTCAGTTCACAACTTTTATCTAACTTAGATTATAAAAGATCTATATATATTCTTAAAAACTATATAAAACATCCTTTAAGTTGTCTTTAGTTTACAGAACTCAATCCTAAACTCCTCTAAAGGGTCTGCACAAGTTAATGCAGCCTGATCCAAAGCCCCGATTTTGCTAAGTCGCAGCTCAGGTTCTCGGCTCACCACCCCTTCCTTTTATACTTTTTATTCCCTGCTCTTCATATGCTGTGACGTCTGTTTCTGTTTTTATTTCTGCCTTCCCCCTTTTCCAGTACTCTTTTCAGCACATTTTGCCTTTCTTTCGCCAGAGAGCGAACATTGCATTATTTATGTACCCGGGCGAGGAGGAGTTTTCCAGAAATTTTTGTTAATAATTCTTACCAGCAGAAGCTTGTAGAAAAAAACAAGAAATATACATACTTATAATTTCGCTTTTTTCCATGCTAGGCTATTAAGGCTGATGATTTTAATGAGTGAATAATGTGTTCGGTTGGTTTTTTCTTCACTGCTCTTCAACAGGGGCCCAGTTTTTCTGCTTTAATTTTTTAATAACCTTCAAACTCTCGACTCGAGTTGCGGCTGCCCCTTGGTTAATTCGTTTGTTTGCCTTCGACATGTGTCGGTAGATGGAGACGACCCCCTGCTGAAAATGTTCCCATTGCTATTCAGATCTTGGCTCCCGATTCGAGTGGAGCATTAAATTTGTCATTAGGTTCTGAGCATTACATCAAGTAGTGTGTCTTCTCGTAGATTTATCTTTTTAAATATTTAAACGTTCTAATTGGCTGACCGTCGGGCACTTGAGGCTTTTCCATTCTCATTCTCATTCTGATTCCGAGTCTCTTCTCGCCCTGAGAACATTTTCCGTTGACATAGATAATTGTGCTCTCTGCCGGCGATTATGTCGCAGATTATGCGGCCCGCAACTGACAAATGTCGTCTGGATTTGCTTTTGCCCCAAAAGGGACCAAGACTCATTGCCGCAGCTTTCCATGGGAGGAGTGATGGGAGGGGTATGTGTGTGTGAACTATAATGAGCCAAAGTTGACTTTTCATTTTGGGCTTGTCAAGTGCCTCAGAGGCTTCTGCATTTTTCAAATGCCTTCGCAGCGGCAGTGTGCCCTCTGACATACGTCTTCGAGTCGCATTTTTCAGTTCTCTGGATTCTCCAAGGGGGAGCTGTGACATTTTTTATGGCCTGTACTGATGTTTTGACCTAGTAATTTAATGATGCTAAATGGCGTGGCAGTTGATTGCCGGAACATGCGGGTGGTGGGGCTACTTGGAACTTGCCACAGAGCTGGTTGCTACTTGCTTCAAGGGGTGGGAGGTGTGAGAAAGCTTCTCGAGTGCAACACAAATGGCAGCAAATTCAATTTGTAGGTTGAGCTTGAGACTATACAAATGACTGAGAAAGACTATTTAGACTGTGATATTTCTGGGGAGATATTTTAAGGGTATTCTTGGACATTGTAAGAGAAAGAAGGATAAATTATAATGCCCTGCAAGGGCACTTTCATTTCCTTTTCCAAAGCTGTCGCTCCTCTTCCTTTGCCTTTAGCCTGCACATCACCACACATATCGCAGAGCATTTCCCCCAAACCACAAGCAACCAATCTAAGGTCCATCTCCGTCAACCATTCACACCACAGGGACAGGGATAGGGACAGAGACAGGCACTAGCACTGGCACTGGACTTGGACTCGGGTAAAGGAAGTAATCCATTTTGAGTGCAGTTTTCAATATCACTTTCCAGAGACAACTTCCTGCCGGCCCAGGCCCAGGCTCGAGCTCGGTCGCCTCATCATCAAACAGGAGGCAGGAGGAGGAGGGGAGAAAAACTGTTGGCACTTTGCATACAAATGTGCCGGGCCAAGCCGAACTTATCGCAACATTTTAATAACTGGCGGCAACAGTAGCCGGACCTGCAGATGGTGCAGAAGATCTTTAGCCGGAGCTGGGAGATGGAGTCCAGTCAGCTTTCATTAATTACCAGGAAAAGCGAGTTTTTGGTTGCCTGTTTTCCTGCCAAGTCAAGAAGCCAGTCCGTGTGCGAGTGAATTTTCAACAGGTTTCCTTGGCCCTAACTGGGGCCCGCAAGCTGGCTCAGAGATCCCAACTTCAATCCCGATCCCGATCCCGACTCCCAATTCTGCGGGACCGCTTATCTAGCGAGCACATCACGCAACAGGCGCGTAATTTTATGAATGAAGTGTTCGCTGCCGGACAGGATTCATGGGCTAGGAAACTGGTCCAGGTTCTGGCACTTAATTGCAATCGCACCTCAGCAGGAGGAGCGAGCAGGGGAAGCAGCAGGAGAGGCAGCAGGAGCGGCAGCAGGAGCAGCAGCAGCAGCAAGTGCAGCATCAACAGCATCAACAGGCCGCAGTTTGTCAGTCAGGTTAACAAATTGCGTTTAGACGTAGCAGTTGCTCAACCGGTTTGCAGCACATCTGTGCTCGATTCTGGTGCACTTGTTGCATCAGCTTCATCATCATCATCATCATCAGGCAGCAGCAGGAGCAGAAGGAGGAGGAGCAGAAGGAGGCGACTATAACATCAGTCGAAGGAGGGGCAGCACACGGAAAGAAGTGACTATATATGATATGTTATTAAATATTCAATATTCAAATCTGAGGAGAGCAGGATAATACAAACATAAATACTGGGATTTAAAATATGAGGCTGCATATCGATAGAAAAAATATCGCTATTAAGGACATATGGTATATATTGTAAATTTAGATATTGGACACTTGAAACTTTGGAAGTAAGTAATTATCTTCTTAGCAATCTGAAGCAGCTTTCAACAGGAAATCTTAAATTTAAAATCATAGAATATATTAAAAGTTAAATTCTCTTTTCTTTATACCAAAATGTCTCCCAGTGTTGTCCCTGGACAACATAAAGAGGAGCATCAGAACCATGCCACATTGCACACTTGCAGCTCTCTCGCTTATTAAATATGATTCTGTGTTCGATTCTGCGCTGCGTCTTCGAGTTGGTACCCCAAGTGGCAGAGTGCTCGAGTGCCAGAGCTCCAGAGTCGCAGATACCGAGTAAAAGTACGATTGGTCGCAGGAAGTGGAGCCGCGCCAGGCGTCGTCACATTGGCGGCAAGGCCCCCTTCCTCCAGCCACGGCCAACTGCTGCCCACTTTTAATGAAGTTTTCCGCTGCGTGATGGTTCTGTTGACTTTCCCAGCTGGGCTTAGATCCCCGCTGCAGAAAGTTCTGAAGAAAATCAATTTTAGCGCGGAAAAACGTTGGTTAAAGCATTAGAAAGTCGGCTAGTGGAGGAAGCCGCCCTTTCAATTATTGCCAGCGACGTTGCCGTCGCCGTCGCCTTGCTAAGTCGCCAGGCAAAATAAAAATCCATTGGTCGTTCAAATGTTTTAATTAAAATTTAATGAATTCAGTGTACTTAATTATGCATTGTTGTTTTTACCCCGACTGACGGAGTGACTGGCTGCCCGTTTGCCAGTTTGCCTGTTTGCTCCTCCGACGATGGCTATCCTGAAAATTAAATTTAATTGTTTGTATATTTTTGTGCCACTGCCAGTGCCAGTGCCACAATCGAGTGGCCATCGAGGCGTGTTTGAACCAGAAAAAGGTTAGAAATATGGTGACAGAGGCGGCGGCCCAGATATGGTAATTAAAATTGCATTTATATTGCAATTGATTTGATTATTAAAATATGTCCACTTACGCCGCAGTAATGTCAATAATGTTCATGAAGTTAGCCAAACTCCGGACCAAAATTGCTGTTTTAATTAACAGAAATTGCGTTGAACCGTCAAGTAAACAAGTAACCAATTTAACTGCAATAATAGGCATTCTGTTCTGTATTTTATTAAACTGCAAGTACCCGGAAGCGTTATGGTAAATCAATAAAGTAAGCAAACAAATTATATTTCCCATCAAAGGCCAGAAATAAAAGCCTGAAAATCGAAATCTATAATAATAATTTAAATCAAATCTCGGCCAAAAACAAATAAGGCTGACTAAGATAAAGCTGAATTTACATTTTATTGACCTCGAGTGGAGTTTATTTCAATGGGAAATCATTTGAGACCACCTGCCAAAGCCCATGTCTCTCTCGAGGCTGTGAAAGCTGCTGATCCGCAATCCGTTAATGCCGTCGTCATTTGGGTTTCTTAATTTTTCATAAATTCAAAATATGTATTATTAAATGTTCCATTAATTAAGTCGAGCAAGTTGCCGCCGCTATTAATTAATAAAACTTCCTAGCAAAATGCCGCCACTTTGTCTGGCTGGCCCCGAAAAAGTAGAATCAATTAGGCGGCATTTAAGGTGCAAGTGGACACGCCCACCAGGAGAAGAAAGCCCCCAAGGCGAAAAGAAAGAAGAATGATGACCAAAGTCAGCCGGCTGATTGATGACACTGGACAAATTTGTAACTTAAAAAAAAAAGAACAGAGAAAAACAGTACCAAAGACTCTTTAATACCAAGATGCATAACGGCCTTAAAGCATCTTATTGCTATATTTGCTGTTACCTGTAAAAAGTCTTCCCCCAGAGAAAAATCCCCTTTAATAAAGTCAAAGCACATTCAATTTAATTTGAAAAATTTGTAATTTTATTCAAATATTTTTCTTTGTTTGAATATACAAAAAGTTTTGTCTTTTTTTCGTTTTGTATTTCTTTTTATAATTTTTAAGTTGGTTTTCTTTTGTGTTTATCTTTAATATATTTTAAATATTACATTTAAATATTTACTTTAATTAATGAAATATTAATTTACACGTACTTAGCTTGCTGGTTTATCTTCCCGCTTTCAATTTAAATGCAAATGCTGTCAAAGTCTAATTTATAATTAACATTTTTATGGAATTTGTATTTATAAGAGTTCTTTAGCATAATTTTTGGCGCTCGCGCGTGCATGCATCAACTTGTTTACCATGTATATAATTATTGTCATGCATGATAAAAAGATGTACCTATATTTTGAATATTATGTGATGTCTCATGTCTTAGGTCTAGCACAAGTCACGCTTAATAAGTAGTCTGTGTTTCGCTTTTGGTGATTTCGATTTCGATTCATTATCGATTTCTTATCGGTTTTTTCGTTGACAATCGTTTACGCTTTTCGGGCCTGCTCTCGGTGTGTATATATGTTTAAATATGTTTATGTGTGTACAGTACGTATGCTGATAAATATCGGGGTATGTCCTATAGCTTAAACTTGAACAACTAATGAGAATGAGTCACGACTCGCCAGACTCGTAATATTTATGCTAGATGCTAAAATGCGTAATTCCTACTACTTAAGATCGATGGTTCTTACTACGAATTAATATTTTGAGAGTTCTTCTGTTGTTCTTTATTTTTTGTTGTTTTTTATTTTTTATTTAACTTTTTGTGGCTTCTACAAATGCTGCTGCGTGTGGTGTCCCGGGTTATTTGGAGGTGTGGAGGAGGGCGGCAAGCATTTATCGTAGAGCATTTTTTTTTTTTGGGTTGCGCACCTGCCCCCGTGGGCTCCAAACCAAAGAAGTATCCCCGTCAGAGATCGTTTGGTTTGTGGCCAACGTGTGGCTTGCGTGCTTCGGGCACAGGTACTTATCACAGCCTTCGAGCGCCGCATGCAAATGTCTTTTCTCAAAACACACTCAACATGGTTTCTCCATTTGCGCTCCATAATAATCAACGTCATATAGTAATAATTACAAACGTAAAATAGAAATAAGAAAATAAAAAATATTCAATAAAACCCGCAGCAGCAGCCGAAAGAGACACGAACACTGTCGTTGCGTCTATCGATTAAGTGTTTCGTCGTCATTCCATTTCCGCTTCTCTCCATCTATATATATATATTTTTTTTGCTTCTTCTGCCTGTGATTATGAATGATGTGATGTCAATCAGTCTAGCTGGAGATTCGGCTGGGTTGGGCTGCTGTCTGTGGCTGTCATTCACGCTCAGCACGCTGCTTAGTAGGTCTGCGGAGGAGAGAGGGGGAGAGCAGGTGGAACGGCTGTTAGAAATACAGGTAAATACAGGTTGTTCTAACAAGCTGCTAATTAGTGGGGGCTTGGCAAGGTCTGACGATTGATCTGGATCATTATACAAAATTATATGCACCACAAGAGATATCGTTTCTATAATAATACTAATTTATTTATGTTCTCGATAATTTCGATAAGCATTTTGAATATCAAGGATTTGCCGTAAATTATTTTATTTACATGTTTGCTTCTCTGTTATCATGCTAAACTCTTCTAAATAATATTCTGTGGTATTATATTTTCATCCTGTTTCATAAAAAAAGTTAACCCTCATTTCAATAACAAGGATTATATCGCTTTCCAAGCAGTTTAATCGATAAGTTATCGACCGCTAAATTTTGGTAGATTGTCTATAAAAATCCCTCATTCCTTTCTAATACCTTTAAAGCCTCAAAATTATTTATCTTGATATTTTTCTATATATTAAAACTTGCTTTCTTAACTTACCACTGGAGGATAGGACATATATTTATCGCTCATATTAAAGTATGATCCATCGGCTGGCGGCGCCGGCGATGGCGACGATATGTAGCTTCCCTTGATCACCAGCGAGGAGGCGGGCGATGGCGAGGGAATATACAAGCCATTGGAGATCAGCATGTGATCATCCTTGGAGCGCATGGGCATGCCATCAATCAGTCCTGTGGCACTGTTCCTTTGACTGTGGCGCTTCGGATTTGGCAGGGTCCGGGTGAAGTCCGGATTGCAGAGCGGATAGGGCGGGGTGCACATGGAGCTCTCCTGGTACTTGGGCGGGTACGCCGTCGACTGGATAATGTCCACGTTCTCCACGAGGTAGGTGGAGGCGGCTGCTTTCTTCTGGACATCCGCCTGCAAAGCAGTGATGGGCAGCTAATTAGGAGGATTTCAAAAGGGGTTAGATCTTGTTAGTGGGTCAGTAGTGCGATGATCCTACCTTGTACACAGACTGATTGTCGTCCTTGGAGTAGACATCATCGTTGCTGGGCTCAGCCTCGCTCTGGGACTTGTTCTGGCGTCGGATCACGAACCAGGCCACCAGGGCGGCATTCAGCACTAGGAGAACCATGGCAGCCGAGGTAATGCCAATGATCATCACATTGGGCAGCTCATCCTTTTCGGTGTACTCCGCCGAATGAGGCTGGGAGCCCTTGCTCAGGGTCAGCTTGATGTCGGGCATGAACTTGCTGCCTCCAGCTTCGTTAGCTGCCATTACGGAGAAGTAGTAGGTGGCTCCAGGCTTCAGGCCATCCAGGGATATGTTGAGGAAACCAGGCTTGGCGTCCACATACTTGTATTTCTCCTCACCATGCTGCTTCAGCCTCAGGCGGAAGTAGGTCTGCATGCCACCATCAAATCCTGGAGTCCAATTGAGCTCTACTCCCGTGTCACTTACATTTCCCACTCGCAGCTGGAGAGGAGTATCTGGTCGGGTGGGCTTGCTGAACTCCAGGGTGGTGCTGGCTTGCCCTAAAGCATTTCTGACCACGCACTCGTACTGTCCATAGTCATCAGCTGAGGTGTTTTCTATTAGTAAAGCAGACTCGTAATTCAAAGGATCCACCTGGCGCTCGACACTCTTGAACTTGTTGCGTCGCTGCATCTTGAGATCCTTGCCATTGCGACGCCAGATGAAGCTGGGCTGTGGAGCAGCCAGAGCCCGGCAGATGAGCTGAGCACGAACACCCAAACGAGCGGCATAGCGGGTGAAGTTAGGGGAGTGATCGATTTCAGGGGCAGCTATTGGATAAAGAAATAAACAAGGAAATTACGGGTTAATATAAAGAAACAAGGATATAAATATTATGGAGCTAAGGCTATATCTATGCTGCTTATCTGACTTACTTTGCACGACTAGCAGGACATTCTGTGCCGCTGGAGCTCCTCTTTGGTTGTCCACAATGCAGGTAAAGTTTCCTATATCACTGCGCTCTACACTGGCAATCTGCAGCAAAGCAGTTCCATTCTCAAAGCTGGCCATAGTGCGAGAGGCCAAGTCATAGCCATCCCTTGACCAGCGGACATGGGCAGCCTCCAAAGGACGGGCCTGGATGTGGCAGGCCAAGACAGCCGGCTCCCCAGCCACAAAGCTGCGACCCTCACTGACCGACGTAATAGTGGGTGCGTCTAAAAGAGTTAAGAAGCAAAAACAACGATCGACCTTAGCTTTGTTTCTTTTTGGGGGTCACTCCACTCTCTAGATACTCACATTCCACGACCACCTGGACCTCCAGCAGAGCAGTGCCCTGGCTATTGAGCGCCTCACAGATGTAGACACCCGCATCATTGCGACTGAGACGACTGATGTTGAGACGCGGTCCATCCGAGATCAATCGCTGACCGCTCAGACTATTGCTGCTAATGGGCAGGCCGTCCTTGGTCCAGGTATAGCTGATGGCCATTGGATTTCCGCTGGCCAGCAGCTCCACATGGAATGGTGCCCCCTCGACGCCCACGAAGGTTGTGGTCTGAGCAATATCGAACTTGGGGGGATCTATGTATAACATTTTATAAATTAAGTTGTCTCTGAAAATTAAGAATCTATAAACACTCACAGAGAATATCCAAGCTGATGGTCTCGTGCACGCTGCGCTGCAGCACCTCGTTGTGGCTCTGACAGGTGTAGATAATGCCATCCAGATCCTGGGTTATATTCACATACATCTCCAGGGTGGACACGGAGCCACCCCAGAGACCAGGACGATTGGCCAGGTTTAAACCCTCAACGGGAATACCATCCTTCCACCAACTGATCTTGGCTGGAGGATTACTGGAGCTGGAATCGCATACCAACTTGGCCCTGATGCCAGGCACCAGATTCTTGGGCACCACACTGATCTTGACCGTCTCGGGGGGGACTAGCAAGAGGAGGATAAATCCTATATAGTTGACATAACCCCAAGAAGAGTTCATACTTACAATGGACACCCAAAGTCTTGGTGGCAAACAGGGGTATGTCTATGGCTGCATTCTGGACCTCACACTTGTAGATGGCATTGTTGTCAGAGGCATTGAGCAGGAGAGACAGTTCGGAGGTGATTTTACTGTCCACCAGCTTGGACGGAGCATTCAGTCTCTTGTCGTTCTTGTACCACTGGAGGGTAGGAGGAGGATTGCCGCCAGCAGAGCTGCATTGCAGTTTCAGTATGGAACCGGAAATGAGGATGTCGCCATCATTGTAGCCAGTTAACAGGGGTGGCGAAGGGGGATCTGTATAAAGGTTTATAAAATTAAGTAATTTATTTAAATTATCATGATGTTCGTAAGCTTAAAATGTATAGTTTTTATTAAGAAAACTTACACAAAACATTCACGGTATGAGAGCCCACCACATTCTGTGTGAGCTCCGTGTTGAGGGCATGGCAAACGGCAATGAAGGTCCTGCTCTGGGAATCAATGTTCAGGCTGATGTTGGAGCTGCTCACCCAGCCGCCATCGGAGCTGGTGGTGGTCTTATAGGTGCTATTGGCCAAAGGACGACCATTCAGGGACCAACTGATGCGGGCAGGAGGATTCGAGGGGGCGGTCACACAGCTCATTTGCACAGTTTCGCCGACCTTGGCTTGGCTGGCGCCGCTTAGATAAACGTCCTTGGGGGCATCTAAGAGGATAAAAAAAAACGATTTATTTATAAGAGATTTATTTGGTATATATTTCATCTTTAATGTTTACAAATTCCTAGACTTTCTTAGTTTATTTAAAAGTAAAAGTGGCTAGAAACTTACACAACACCGTCAGGTTAAGTTCAGCTCTTAGGGGCGTGGGTGCCAGCAGATTCTTGGCCTCGCACACCAAATTGGCTCCATTGTCCTCGGCGGCGGCTGTGAACTTGTACACGTTCTCCGACAGGCGTCCTGAGGTGCGTTGCGGTGAACTGACGGCCACACCGTTCCGATACCAAGTCAATTGAGCGGGGGGATTGCCGCCACGACTGCGACAGGCGATTTGCACATTCTGGCCGCGATTAAGGCTCTCGCTTTGGCTATAGCCTTCGAAGAAGGGTGCTCCGGGAGGATCTGCATATTGGGAATTTCGCGTCTATTATTAGGAATTTCTGCTCCAACTCAAAGGCCATTCCGGACGAGGCACGAGACACTTACACAGCACAGAGAGCTGCACCTGGGCACGCATGGGTACATCGGGGGGCAGGGCCTTGTGGCGGGCCTCGCAGGAGAACTCCTTGTAGTCGTCCTCAGAGGTGGGTTGCAGGTGCAGCGTGGAGCTGGTGGTAAAACGCTTTGGGGCAGTTTGATTCACAGAGACAATGGGCGCTGCACGGAGAGAAACGGGTTAGGGAAAAGTTTGGTAAAGAATTTAGGGAGTCTGTCTAAATATTTTTGGAAAGTATTTTCGTATCAAATATAACCTGAAAATTTTTATATTTTTATATTAAATAAGTGTTATGCCTGACTTACCACTCTGTACTGGCACATCGCCCTGAAACCACACGATCTCCGCCGCCGGATTGGCATTCTCGGCGATGCAGTGCAGCGTCAGGTTCTGTCGCTCCTCCACCTCCACCCGGGCATTCCTGGCATAACCCTCAATGACGATGCTACTCGGTGCCGCCACGATGCTGAGCTTGGCATTCGCCCGTATGGCTGGATTCCCGGCTGCCGGACCCACCTGGCACTGATACTCGGCATCATCCTCGAGCGTGGCATTCTTGATCTGCAGATTGTACGCATTCTGCTTGGCATCCACCAGGACTGAATAGCGTGGAAAGCCCGGAATCACTGCGGAAAAACCCAAAGCAAAGCCATCCTTGGTCCACTGGACCTTGCCGGCACGCGAGGACACCTCGCAGCGGAGGAGGGTGTCGGTGCCCTCGAGTATTTGTAGATCATGGGGCGTCACCCGGAACCTTTGCACGGCGGGGGGCGTGGGCAAGGCAGCTGCAGGTAGAGCAGAAGTTGGAGCCGGAGCCGTAACTGCGGCCATGCCCTGGCAGATGGTGGCAGCTGCAGAGAGAGAGAAATGTGGGGAATTATTAATTTGTTGTGAAATATTATTGTCACTTTTTAAAGTAAACTTTAACGAGTTTTCATTGATATTAAATAGGCTTAAAGTGTGTTATTTTCTTTATAAATTTGAATAGAATTTCACTATTTTCTGACAGTGCAAAACAAAAGCAAGATGAAAAGGAAATTCGCCTGGTTAATCGGCACGTTCGACATTTGCGCACGTAGTTTGCCAAGTGCACCGGCAATGGGAACAGTTCAATTGGCATCGGAATCGACATGGATGTGTCGACCTGTCAGGGACGCAGAGCTGGGACTATGGCAGGGGATGCCCCCTACGGTTACCCAGTTTTACAGCCCACACATAAAATACACATTACTTAAGCGTAAGCCCCGACGACGTCGCTCAGTCACATCGCACTAATTTGGTACAACTTCTTTTTCTCGACTCGCTTCCTCGACGACTCACATGTGTCAGGCAACTCTCAGGCTGTCATTGAGACATGGATGTATCTGTCCGTGAGTCTGTCCGTTTGTCCGCTTGTCCGCCTGTCCGTGAGTCGGTCTTTTATTTTATTTTGTTGTTGTTGTTGTTGTGTGTTCTCCCCGGCTCAGTCGGTTTGACGCTGAGTCGGCCCACACCTAGGCCTAAAGTAGGTCTGCAGAGCTCTTGCGGCTCATTAGCATTAAAATGTCTTAAAGAAACGACCAGGCCACGTTCGATACCAAATTGAACGGCCTACTCACTGGTCTCTATAGCTATATATTTATATATATCTAGACATGTGTGTGCGACCTAATCAGCATTAGAGCAATCTACATAGGTATATAGTATAAAAGCATTGACACGCACACTGTGTCACTGCTGCGAGGAAAATGCTGTGTGGGTGCAAAAATATAAATAAAAATAAAATCAAGAGAGGAGAAAGTTCCATTTTTGGTTTCGATTTGGTCAGTCAGTTTTTGGCCATTAAGTCTGAGAAAACAAAGCCTCGTAAATCATCGATCGGAGTTCTTATAAAAGACAAACTGTCGCCTTAGCAATGATAAATATTTCTCTTAGTCTAATGAATTGACCATTAATCTTTGCGCAAATCTCTAATAACATTTTTAATTCCCCCCCTTCAAGCTGGAAAACAAGTTTAATTACCAATTGATTTTTCAGCAAGTTATAACTCACTTTAAACTGGTTCCCAGAGCCACTGTGCGCGGCAGATAAACAATACATAAAACAAAATAAACATTAGTGTCGTGGATTAATTGATTATTTGTCTGGGAAGATGGTCTTGAAAGTGGGTCCCGTGGCAAGCGGATATGATTTGGTCAGAGCGGAAATGTGAACGAAAGACCACCCAGGGGTTAGGACTGGGCCAAGTTAGTCATTCGTTTTCGAGGGCGCCTCGATTTGCATTTTCTGCTGGCTGGCCAAAGTTCAAGCAATTAAGCCAAGCGACAGTTGACCAACTCGGCACTGCCAGAACATTTCCTGCGGCAATTAACCAGCGAAAAAAAAAATACAAAAAACAAAAACAAAAATGGAGAAAAAAACTGCACAACTTGACAGGTTTTTGCACTGACAATGACGGGGCCAAGAGACAACAGCGAAAACTGAGACCCGACTTGCAACAGCATACAACTCATTTAGTGTCATTACGGGAGGAGATGGCACTGCGGCTCTATGGGTTTTATGGCCAACAACACAGGGGAGAGACATCAGGCAGACAGGCACACAGGCATACAGGAAAGCCACCCCGCTGGGCAGGGGTAATTGTCACACACATATGTGTCTGTGTGTGTGCTAAAGGATGGCCAACAAAGAAATCCTTGAAGTGTGACAGTAGGAAGCAAACAGCCCAAAGAAAAGCAGCCCAAGGAAGAACTGACGAACAGAACAGAACAACTGAACAACTGAGTAACTCAACAACTGAAGAGCACAAAACACACGCCACTCGACTATGACTGGAGTAAGTGCAAAGTAAATGAAAGATGAGCCAGAGACCGGTTTAGCATTTCATTCATGGCTTCTTCTCTTCGAGCCAGAGACCAGAGTCTGGTCAAGAAGGAGCGGCACCAACAGCAACACCAACAGCAGCTGTAATTGTCAACTGTTCCCCACAAATTGTACGCAAACTAAACTAACTGCTTAACCGCAAAACGCACGACGATGATGATGATGATGACCATGTCGATCCGGGGTCCCTATAGACCCTTCCCTCACAGCCCAGTTCCTGCACTCGGGCCTCTTCCTGTGCCTGCGGCCAGAGCGAGCCTAGGCCCAAGTCGGTTCCTGGCCACAAGTTAAGTGAGTGTGCCCTGGTCTGGCCTGGCCTGTCCTGCTTTTGGCCTCAAAAGCTTGCTAATAGTTTTTAGGCTGATAGGTTCGAGGTCCTGGCAAAAAGGGAGCTAGAGATGGCTAAAGGGTGCTAGTATATTGAGTAAAAAATTATATAAATGAATGTATACAAATCTAAAGATCCTGCTAATATTTATTATTTTCTATGATTATTTTCATATATTTTCTTATAAATATTGCTTCTTATTTAGGTAAGAAATATATATATATTTAGCAAATAAAATCTCTACTCTCAGCTCATCTCTTTCGCCTACTCGCTGTGTTACGTGTGGCAATGCCAAGCCAAGCGCAACGCCGGATGTCGCACTAATGGTCAACGCAACGCACTCGAAGGTCCCAGTTTTAGCCCCTTCTATGGCCTATCCACTACTTTATACCCTCTCTCTACACTCTTTCTGTAGTATCGAGCCTAGGCCGGCCTGCTTTGTAAGTTAAACTATCTACAAGTCATTAACTCATACAAAGCCAGCAACTGTCGCAGAGGCGAGGCCTAGGAGCATCGTCCAGCATCCAGAATCCGGAGTGAAGTGAAGTGGCCTGGACCAACGCACATTGAGCCTTTTGTTTTTTCCGTTCTCTTTCCTCCTTGGCCTCCCTTTTTTCCCTGAGTGTGTGTGTTGTGTTTTATTTTTTCTCTCTCCTTATCGAGACCAGTTTCCAGTTTATACGCTCCCGCTGTGGTAACTCCAGCGCGTTAATGGAAAATATTGTGGCATATCACAGGAAATCCGGTGAGGTTTTTTTTCCTTGCCTGTTTTTGCAGTTGCTTTGGCCTTTTCCTTTTGCCTGTTTTGCTGTTGTTGTTTTTGCCGCACTCTCCTGCAGGACACTTAGCCGGCAGCGCTCTATATGTTACTGTGCTCGCTTTGACAAAATTAACGGGCACATAAATCTCTTGGCCGGGTTTTGCGGCTTTGCGTTATAAATTTAATTAAATTTTATTTTTTTTTTTGTTTTCTGTACTGCGCCTGTTAGGCATTTTTTGCCGCTTGCTTTTCTAACTTAACAAATGTCTTTTATTATATTGATTAAAGCGGCTTTGGTGTGTCAAATTTGTTGTCAGCCATGTTAAGCGCCGGGCAAAGTGTTTCAAATTGTTTTAAATGGCAAGGGAAAGGATTTGGGCTTAGGGCCCATAACAATTATTTCTCCACATGTGGGCGGTGCGGCATGGGGAGTCCCCTTAATACTTTGGGCTAAATTTGGAGATTTTCCGCTGAAACTTGAGCGGTTTTTAGCCGGAATGACATTAGGATTTTATGTGTTCGAAGGGTGATGTGTTCGAGAGAGAGAGTTGCTTGAACAAGTTTCAATTAAATTAAAGGATTTTGTACTTGAATAGGTACTTTCAACTTTAACTTTATATATAATCTAAGAGATCTTATCGTAATAATTTTAAAGTTCTAACTTTAAGTTTTAATTAAATTTTTTCTTAGTTCTTTAAAGATCGCATTCCCTGAAAAGATGTCAACTTGACACTCTTTTTAGCATTCTTTTAAAGCAACTTGGCATCATCTTGGCCATCGTGCTGGTACCCTACATTTCTTTGGCTTTTTGTGGCTTCCGCTTATGGCCAAGTTTATGGCTGACCCAGACCCGCATTCCGTCCTCTGAAAGAGTGTCACGTCACCGTCCAAAGCCAGGCCAGACCAGGCCAGTCCAGGCGTTTAATGTTCGCCCTGGGCACGCTTAATAAATTCACAATAAAACGCATTTGAATCCCGCGAACGGAATGGGGGGATCATGGGGGCATTAACGACCTCCAAATGTTTGTTTATTGTTGTTTCCCACACAGAGATCCACAGAGTCACAGATAGAGGCAGAGAGTCCTTACGCAAATTGCCGCATTACCGAGTCTCTGTCTGAGTGTGTTCGAGCTCTGATTGAATTATAAAATTTGCAGCTGAACAAATGCGGCCAGGCCACAAGCCAATATCAAATGCCAAGAGCCACAGCCAGAGCCACACCATCGACTCCCCTCAGTCGCATTTCGAAAAGCCTCCTCGACGTTAAACTAATCAACTAATTTGCTATGAACTTTGCGGTCCGCACAAATTAGAGCGTCCGAGAGAGAGCGCTGGCCGGGACCCACACCGATTCCATTTCGAGGCATTAACATTAATTATTTTCTGCTTCATGAGCATTTTAGATGAACGCGAACCCGGCAACCCGGCAAAGAGATGTGACCCCCGATACAGCAGCAGATCCAGTCCAGCCCCGGGACTTTCATCTTTCGTTAATTAATACAAAAATTCGGCTGTCGGTTGTGTCAACTATTTTGTTGTCTTTTTTTTGGGAAAAATTGCTGCGGTGTAGCCCGGCAGTAAATATTTTTCGTAGGCCAAAATTTAAAGTATTTTGCGGGCTGGTCAGTTATTTTTGAATTTTATATCAAGGCGAGGAATTTGCCAGGAATTTTTGGGAATTTAAGTTGAGCAACTAAAACTGAATTTAAGTCGGACAAAAAAAATTAAATGGAAATACTAGAATATATCTACAAAATCCCCTCGTTGAAAATTAAACAATTTTGTGTAGAGGCAGCGGGAAAAATACTACCATAAAAATCCATTCTTTACCAATTCCTGCATATAATAAAAGCTTCCACAGAGAGAGAGGAAGAGAGAACGGTAATAGATTTGATGATTTTACGACTATAAGCCACTCAGCGAGCAGTTTGTTTGTCCGGTTGTCAATCCATCCATCCATCCATCCGCCAAACCAGCCACCAACCAACCAGTTTTGTCAACTGCCACATGCGTGGGCCAGGCCAAGAGTTTGTTCAAAACACCCACAAGACAGCATCGAAAAAAGTTGACAAATTTTATTAGTCATAAATTGAAAATCATAAAAATCATAAAACTCGCTTAGGAGCACCTTGCTTTCGTCTATGAAAATAAATTAATCCTACGAAAAGAGCCTTATGCACCAGGATAAAATATTATTTAACAGGATCGTAAAACTTGGCAGAGAGCGAGAGAGAAAAGGATGTGTTTGTCTGCGAAATGGCTAAAGTTTTTCAACCAAAAACCGAGGGAAAATTAATTTTCCCCAGTTCCTGGCCATGTTTTGGGGATCTCTCCTCCTACTCCTCTCACAGGGGAGCAGAGGGATCTCCAAGCGGCTATTTGAATAAGAAATCCAGCGGCCAGCAGAGGTTGTAAAAAATGGTGCGCCAATAGACTCATAAAGAAATCAAAGCCAGAAACCAGTTCAAAACCAGGCGAACTAACTAAGACCCGACGACGACTACGACGACACACAACCTACGTGCTGTGAAAAGGTAAAAGAGATATATAGATGTCTGCAGCTATACATACAGATATATATAGAGAGAAGGAGAGGAAAAAACTACGGGCTTATGAATGGTAACCGCCATATGAATGGCCATACAAAGGCCACAAAAGACGTGGGCTTTGCCTCAGTTCGCGGCGCATATTAAACTGAATTTAAATTTAGCTGCAGAGCACCGGGGCTCCAAGACTTACCTGGAGTTTTGCAAACCCCGGGCACGCACCTGGCTTTGACGGCTTTCTTGGCTTAAGCTTAATGCCGGAGAGACTGAATTGGCCAAGACGGAGCAGCGATCGACGGCTTGCACTTGTCGCTCGGCTCAAATGCCAAGACAACGGCTATTGCTATTGCACTTCTCTCCCCAATCCACTCCACTCCCTCCCCCGATATCGGTCTGAGTATGTGGCAGCTGCATAATTATAATGTCTGGGCCCCGAGCGGTACATTGGCTTGTCGCAACTGTCGGGGCCTGTCTCGCCAAAAGGTCAAGCAACATATTTTTGCCGTTTTTATTGGAACTCCGCTCTGAACTTTATTCGCGAGACAAAATTAGTTTAGTACATTTTGTCGTGTCTTTCGAAATCATAAAATCATAAAACTAAAAAATATATGTGTGGTCATTAAAAATTCAATGGCAGTAAAAATGCTATAAAGCAATTCATAACTATGCAAATGCGATCTTAAAATTAGCAAAATTCATTTGAATTTCCGATACTCCAATACTATGTATTTCCTTCACTCAAAATATATATAAAAAATATATTTGTTTTTACTGGCACCCGCACTAGGTTTTTCTTGTTCGTTTTACGTTTAATTTTATTTATGTATGCAGCTCAAAAAAACAATGTGTTGTCTGTTTGTTTTTATAAAAACTTAATGGTCCACTGATTGTGGGCATTAACCCATACATTTGGCTGAAAATATATGTATATATATATATTTATTTTTTCAAGGATGCGTTCATTAACTTTACGAGATTTATGTAGGCGGCGTGTGAACCACAGATGCGGGCCAACCTCAAACAAAGCCACATGCAATTGTCAGCGATTCTCCCAATTTGAAATTCGGACACAGATTTTAATGATGGGGACATTAAAGCGCCTTTTTTATTTTGCACTTTTGACGGAAATTGAGGGTTTCATTTTGACCCAAAAGATACAAAACAAACTCACGAAAGAGCCAGAAATTCAAGTTATTTGGCGGCAGTTTTGAAAACTGTTCGCTCTCTCGAATACTTAGATAATCAAGATACCGCTGCTGCAGCAGAAACAAGACACTATAGCATCTGGCCAGATTAATGGCTCCGAGCTGATTAGTTTGGGGCCAAGACAAAAGGCCAGCTCCAAAGCGGTAATTAAGCAGAGACAACGCAACGTGATGCTTTGTGTGGAGCCTCCAGTTTAGTCAGAACATGTAAATTATAGATAAGCCGTAGAGGCATGGGTCTCCGTCTCCGAACTCCATCTCCGAGCTCCATGATGCTCTACATGCCCAGCAACCAAAATGTTCATTTGTCAAAATTAACACCACCGTGAATGCCGAAACAAATCGAATCACAATGCCCGCTAGCTATATGTTACATAGCGAGTTTATTCTACGAATTGGGACAAATTGATTACCTGAGCTAACTTGGGTTTGAAATGGAATACCCCAAAGATGAGATGATGAAGATGAAAGGGTATATTTTATAAGGGAGAAAGGATATTGGGGTTTGTATAGTATAATATAGAATAAAATACTATAGTAGAGAATAGATAGTATAGATTCTGGCTACTTATAATATATAATAATATAATAATCTTATAGGAAATGGTTTTTGATTTAAAATCGGTAGTATAAATTTTTAAAAATATAAGTTCTTACTACTTATCATTTAAAACTCATCTAAAAAAATCTTTCTCTCTAAAAACCATTTCAACTACTGCCCCAAAGTAGGCTACTAACTAAATTTACAAAAAAGGGGGGTTCTAAAATACTTTATTGTCTACTTCTAGATGTATTTTTAATTGATTTTATATAGATTTTACATTTTTATTTCGTTTCTATCTATCTTTTAATCGGAATATAAATATATCTTAAAGGGTACCCTCATAGTCCCGACACATCCCCATTCTAAGCCCCTCGCTTGTTTCCTTTTTCCATGTTATCTGCCCAAAAACATCGGTTTCCGAAAAACTCTCCCTCTGTCCCTCTCTCCCTCCCTGATTCTACCAATTTTTGGCGTTCTCACACCCTCATCCGTCATACGTGCGGCTTCCCCCGGTTATTGTCATTCTATTAACTCCCATGCTATCCTCCGATATTTAGACCATCAATCATTTGATTTTCGGGCAGTGCATGAAAAGTTCGTTAGTGCGAAAAATTAACTTTACATTCTTGGCACCCAAAACTAACTGAAAAACGAAAAAAAAATGCAGCAAGTCAGAGCAAAATACTCGTAATTTTCACATTGTCGCGGCGTCTGGTTATTAATTCAATTTTCACAAGTATATGTCTTGTTTTTTTTGGGCCAAAATGAACCGTAGACTCTTGTGGGTTTTCGACCACGTCCCTGGCAGTTTAATTGAGGCAAGAAAAAAACAACAAAACAAAAAGATACAAGCAACTGCTGCTCGACGCTGCTCGAAATATAAAAGACACAAAAAACCGGCTTAGGCGCGTCTTACGAGTGTGTGTGTTGTGTGTGTTTGCGTATCGGTGTTGGCCATCCATCATTATGAAGTGTTTGCTAGTGTGGGTAAGTGGTGCACCTGCTCGCATTTCGATGGCTTTTCCGAAGAGCAAGGGGACATCGGGGGGGTGCCAGGCCATTCCGGTTTTGGGTCCTCCTTCATTGATAGTTTCGAGTGCAACTTTCGCATGCGCAAACTGGCCGGACAACATATGTGTGCTGCTGCTGCTGGTCAGTTGGGATCCTCACTTGGTAAGATCCCGAGTCCCAACCCCATCATTGAGCAAACTTGAAGCTCCAGCTCCCATCTCCCAGCTCCCAGCTGCTGCTGCTTTTGCTTCTGTTTTTGCCGTGATTCTGCCTCCATGGCCTTTTTTCCAGATGGGCATAAAACTCGGTATACTTCGGTATACTTATTTTTTGTGCGCCCAGCGTAAGTTAATATGACTTGTAGCACGATGATTGCTTCCTGTGCCAACAGAGAGAGAGGGAGAGGGTCTGAAAAACCCGCTGACAGGCCTCAGCTCATCAGCTTGGCTTTAGCTGAGACTCTTTTTTTATGAATGAAAAATCGGTGCTGGTGCTTGAGCTGGTGGTTGCCTGCTGCTGTCTCTGTCTGCCAGCGGAAGTTATAAATTAATTGAGTAAATATCGATTCGCAAACAGACGACTCGTTCGCACACATGTCTAGGGCCACAGTCAGAGCTTGAGCTGGAGCTCGGATCCGACTCTGCCATGTTAATTGGCAGCATAGAGCATTCAACTCCAGCTATTTGCATAGTCAAATTGGCCAAAGGGACGTGGTGGCAGCTCCTCTGGGGACAGGACTGAGCAAATCGAGTTAGGGAGCTGTTTAGCAAGCGGGAGTAGCGAGATTAATGACCATAGAAATCGCATATTCAATTGCTCATCGAGTATTCTCTCCTTCGGCTTTGATAATTTATTGAGAGCGCTTCAAATGAATTTTTATGCCCCGAGTTGAGATTCGTGCCATTCATTGGCGTTGAGCGTTTTACGGCTAAAGCTCTTTTACGGCACACAACTTGGCCTAAACTTGGGCTAAACTTTATTAATTATCAAGCGGCGGTCTTATTTGCCAATTATTTACTCGTCGTCATAAATCGCAACAACGTCTTTGGTGTTGTTTTTAACGATTCCGAGACTCTCTTAAGAAGCGAGAATTTATTACTCAACTGGAGTAGGTTCTTATTTGCCATATTTTATTAATGGCCAGTGAAGCACTTTCCTTGGTAATCTAGTTAAATAGGTAACTGAAGATGCTTTAACTAGTTCTTAGTGAAGCTAGAACTTATAGGCTTCAGGATGAGTTGGAAATTAAAAGATATTCAAGTGGTAAACAGTTTCTTGTCTTAAATTTTTCCCACTTAAGATCTAGATCGCTAGAAGAACTAGCTCTCATTAGCATGTTGACTACTTTAACCTGTTATTCTTATTTTTGCTGCTTTTTTAAAGCTTCGCACGTTACACATTTTTAACCCAATATTTTTTTGTTTTTGTTTGTAACTTCGCCCCAACGGTGACTGTATCTGTATCTTTTGCTGAGATCTGAGAGAGCGGCGTCATGCATAATTGCATATATCAGATGCAAACACCTAACTGTACATAGCATACAGTATGTATATAGCTTGGTAGGTATATATCACTGTGTGTATATTTGTTTGCTCGTTAACGTCGCGTCATAAGGAGCGACAACAATTGCTGCCGCTCTTGCCGTTGCCGCTGTTGCAGTTGCAACTTGTTTGCCGTTGACGCCACCTAACTGTCAACTTTCTTTTTTATTTTTGCACCCTGGCTCTCGGCTTTCGTATAATTACACCGACCTCTCGGCGGCTCGAGTCTTACTTGCATGCAATTAGCATAAAAAATATCAACAGAGTTTGCATTTATATAACGCTACAAATTATGCATCATTGGAGCTGCCACCGCAGCAGCAACAGCAGCAACAGCAGCAGCAGCAGCGGCGGCAGTGGCACCAAACTGCAATGACGTTGAATAATGACCGAAAATGCAATGGCAAGTCAACAGTTCGCCAGCGGAAAACAGCAACCAGCCAGCAGCAGGCGCAGACACCGCAAACTCGGCTCCAGCTTTTGGTGTAAGACGTGGCCGGAGGAGGGAGCGGGGAGGAGCATCATGGGGGAGTATCAGCTTGTACCAGACGTCGTCGTGGTAGGTGCCACTGACACCTTACGCACACCCACTGCCAAACGTGCTGCAATTCCGAGGGAGCGTACTCTCGGGGAGAGTACTCCTCGTACTCGAACCCGCCAAGCACGATGAGCTCGTGCTGGCAATGCGATATGGTGAATTGCAGATGAAAAGACCACAGATTACACTGGGGGAAAATGTGTGTATATATCTGAGGGATGGGGGATTTATCTAGGGTTTGTTGGTTGTTTTAAGACATATAGTATATATTAATGCATTTTTGGCAGAGCTATGCTAGATTTTTATGCAAGTGTATATAAATTTTGGCTTTCAGAAGCTAGCTTCTTTCCTTGTTGATACTTAAACTATTTAATTAGGCAAACAAAAGAGCAGTTGCTGCATCAATACTACAATATTAAAACAATTTGAAAAATATTTTCTATCCCAGCAAGTAGAGTTTATAAATTTTTCAAGTCGTACTTATAGTCTTAGTAATGGTAATGTTTTTCAGTGTATTTTAGGTCAAAGCATATTAAAATTATACATATGGGCAAATCCCACGTGTCGCACGCTACATTCGCACGATTTAAGCTAATGAAAATCAATTTTTGGGGGGTTTGTTTAAAGATTTACCATAAACTTTTGTTATTTGTTTAGAGTGAATTGAGAGTACTTTCGGAGGGTATAAGGTTCAATTTCACTGGAGTCACTGTTTTGAAAATAATTGATAAAATTGTGACGTGTCGCACGCTACACAAAGTGGAAGTTAGTTTCAAAATTTTTATTTCAAACGCAATTTTTAGCGAATAGTGCAAATGAACCCTATGAAAGATAATATCCTCAAGAAAGTTAATAATATTAGAAGACAAAATCCGACCGTTTGGTCTTAATAATGTTTACGGATTTTTAGAAAAGCCGTTAACCCATTGTGTCGCACGCTACGTGTCGCACGCTACACTTTGTTCCATCATACTTTGCGTGTTGTTTTTCAATATTTAAGTAAATTAGAAGATCATATATCCGTTTTATTTTGACTATTTGAATTCTTCTAGTGATATTAGAAAACAAAAGTCAAAGCATAAAGCATCCTTTTAGAAGATTTCTTAAAAAGAAAGCAGGTCTATTTTTATGATGTTTTTCATTAAAATAATGAAAAATCGCGTTTTCGCGAATATGCTTTCGAATATATCGAAATTTGTTTTAGAATATGGTAAAGCCTTTCGAACTGAATCAATTGGACCATTTCCCAATGTTACAATTTTGAAAAAAAACATTTTAGAGAAGTTTAAGTTTTTTGGCCGCGGTGGACCTTTCTGGGGATTTGCCCATATATAAATAATACAAATAAAACCTATAATACTTTGTCAAATAACTAATGAAAACCACTACCAAAAATGTTATAGAAAGACTTCTTGAAACTCCTAGGGTTATAGAATAATAACAGAAATATATAAAAAATTACTAAAATGTATTCCCAACGAAAGTAAAAACAAAATCCTATATCCCAATAATGAGAGTCAAATATCCAGGCACTTAACTTACAACAACGATTGGCCTTAAAATCCGAATTAGCTTTGATAAGCAACGATTATGATTGGACATAAACATAAAGTACAACAATATCAATTTCATGAGCCTCCGGCTTCTAGATGCCTCAAGGCTGGAGTGTGTGTGTGTGTCTTGAGAGGGTGTAGGATTCAGGGATAAGGAGGAGAAACACCCCTCATTCCCTTAGTCTGTATATATATGTATATAGAGGCACGCATGAATAGACAGCAGTCGAGCTTTGAAAGCGCATTCACATTCACACTCCTCACATGCTGGAAATCGCATTCTCCGGCTCGGAGTTTTCACTCACTTGACGTGCAAAGTACTGCAAAAAAAGCAGCAAGCAGCAATACAGCATCAACAGCATAAAAAAGAATATGTTTGTAAAAAAAACAACAAAAAACAAAAACAAAAAGAAACCTACACAAACAAAATGAAAGCGCAATGGCAAAAACCAGGGGAGGAGCACTACAAAAAATTGGTTCAATTTAGCACAAAGACAACACGGCGGAGTGGGGAGTGTGGAGTCTGAGGGGGGGATATATAGATGGGTGCTTCCAGTACACCTCATCACAGGAGGGGCCTATTGAGGTCCCATTCCGGGTTCTCTCTCTCTCTCTAGTTGAGGAAAGGCAAACAGCGACAACTCGTTAGCACAAATTTCCAGAGAGAACAAATTTGCGGGGAGTGTCGACGCCTTTTAAATGGGCAGCTTTTTAGCTTGATTCTTATTTTTTTCTGTTGCTGCTTTGGTTTTTTCGGTTACAATGGGTTCTCAGGCAACGGCGAAACAGGAAAAGTCACTCCACTTTGCCTTGACTTTTTGGCAAATTTTCATAAACTGTTATTTATTTTAACTGCACACACAAAAGAAAATTCGCTGGCAGCGAGAATGAAGCAAAGAAGAAGTTGCTGTAGCAATTTTCGTTGCTTGCTCACTTTTTTTGGCTTTCGCTGGGCGGAAGTGAATTTGCGAAAAAATAATAAGGAACATGTTTTGCGCTTTTGACCAAAAACAAGAAAACGAAAAAAAGAAGAGGGGTCTCTTCAGAGCAAATAGAAATGTTTACACCGAGCTGAAGAATAAACACTGCTTCAGGAGGATCCGGCCAGAGGGATAATGGGGTTGGGAATGAAGATGGGAAATGTGCATAAGCCAACATCTTTTTTTTTATATTTACATAAAAACAAATGACCAGCATTTTGTGCTTCGGGGTCGCAACTTTGTGATCAAGCCCGGAGTCGGGTCTCTCGGGCAATGAGAAGGTACAACTGCAACTGGAGGGTTGTAATTATGCGGCACTCTTTCCGTTGCAGATGCAGATGCCACCTGATGGATATATGTTAGGTGCTATAGGTGTACTGTGTACGTGCCTGCATCTAAAGGAAGGAATTTAGCTTGGGAAAAACTTGCCTGAAGATGAGGTGGCAAAATATCTACTTTTTTATGGGTACTCAGAGGCATTTTATGGCATGATTAGATGGGGAGTAGAACAAACTAAGGTAAGAAAGAAGGCTTTAGGAGGCTCTTGGCTCAATTAGCAAGCTTTAAATATTTTCTTTATTTATTAAATATTTAATTTAATATTTATGAACTTGTTTAAGAGTATTTTAATTAAATTTAAGTCATGTTTAACACTAATTTGAGACATTTAAAGGTATGGCTTTTTAAATGTATGCTTAAGCCACTGAACTAGTCATATTAATACACATAATTAAACGAAAATTAATATTTATTTACCATAAAATATTTAATCTTTATATTTTTCAGAGTCTTAAATAAAAGAAATTTATATATTCATAAAACTGTAACGTTAAACTTTAATAAGAAACCAAGGTATATATTTTCTTTTGGCTCTGTGAAAAGAGCTCTCAAGCTTGCAAGTGAATTATCCTGTTTTTCCTTTATACAAACAAAAACAAAAATATATAACATTTTCTGGCCCATCAAAAACTGTGAAAAGGATGAAAAGGGTAAGAGGAATCCAAAGCTGAAGCTGAAGCCTCAGTCTCTCTCCCGTAATGAGGTGGGCACTTGGGCTTGAGGATGGCTTTGGACCCTGTCCAACTGGAGCACATGCATCACATCGGCTCCAGCTTTGGATCCTGCTCTCTGTTCTCCGAGTCAAACGCGGTCAGTTAGCCGCTTGAAGAGCTGCTGCCATATGTAGGCTAGTACCAACATCATTTGCTCTTTATGGCTTAGAGCTCTCGTACGCAACCCCGGCCCAGCTTAGCCCCATAACCCGTTCGTCATATAATTCGCACTCATTTTTAGTTTTTTTTTGTACCTCAACTCCTTCTGCCAGTTTTTTCTGCTGCTTTTAATCAGAGCAAGTGGCTTACTAACTTGTGTAGTAGTAGTACTAGTTGGGCAACCGATTAGCCCGTGCTTATGCCGCTAGTTCAATGCACTGCCTGCGGACCCAAGCAAAGGATTTATGCTAAGCACACAGACACGCTTTAGGCCAAATCGGGTTTTAAGTCCACTCTGTGCTGGCCGAGGTTTTAGCCAGCTCTAATTCAATTTGCCTACGTAAATCGTCAGCGGATTATAAAGCAGTCAAGCCGTCATATGGACAGTTGTCTGTAGACCATGGCTCTACGTGGGCTAAAAGAGATTTTTGCTGAGCTCCCACATCCTCAATTTTCTAGTTTGTGCCAAAAACCAGACGCAAAAAGAGTGTATAAACTAATTTTGTTGGATGAGATGAGAGGCGAGAGATGAATGAAAATTTTCAGAGTGTGCCGTGTGTGTGTGTGTGCCTTGTGCCGGGCAGGTGTATTTTGTACTTGGTTTTTTAGCAGCTTGCTCCCTTTTTGGCCAGCGGTTTCTTGGCGGTTTTTGCCCTTTGCAGCTTGGCTTATATTAATTTTCGACGCGTGCAAACTACATACACACACACACAGCCATTTGTATCTGGTAGATCCATATAATGAGGGACAGACAGGCAGACAGGCTCAGGCACAGGCCAAGGCACAGGCAGGTGGTAAGTCTGAAAATTATATTGCTAACCTGTCAGGAACCTCATTTGCTTCCTTGTTTTGTTTTTTTGTGGTGCTTCTGTGTTTTTTTCTGGGAGTTCCTGGTATTTTAACATCATTTTGCATACTAAACGAGCATAAATTCCACGAATCATAACCATTTATGACTTTATAAATAGTTAGTTGTGGTTAAAAGCCTCAAGCTTAGTTCATTGAACACCGTAAAAAATTAAATATAATTATCAGAGACTCATGAACAAGTTTACAGCGATATCCAGAGCATTTTTTGTAATAATTTTCCCTCCATTTTCTGTATTTATTTTCCCCCTGTTATATATCGAAGCGCCGCTTTGTCTTCTTTCCGCTTACTACCATTTTCACATGGTGTTAATCAAATATTTTCAATGCCCACTAATAAATTCGTCATGAGGCATTAGCAAGGCCGAAAACGAAGAAATAAGAAGATCATGAACCAAATACCTAGAGGCAATGATCATCGCATCGAATCAGACTTTGAATGCAACACAAACTCTCAACACTCGGCAATTAGCACTCACGAATCTAAAAGAGAACAGAGCTCTATTTTTTAACGCCGCACAAATTTGACATGCAAATAGTTTTTAATTTTCAATTAACAAATGAACAAATACTCTGTAACCTCCAACTATGCGCAGAGACAAAAGCGGCAAACTTTGTGCAGCGGAACAAATACAAAAAGTGGAAGAATAATTAAAAAGCAAGCACACGGCAACAATGTTTGTCAGTTAAAGTGGCGGCAGTGCCCCCGAATCGGTTCCAGTAACCACCCATCTTGGCCCCTCCTTTTGCAAAAGTGATGGCAAAAATTAAATTATGTGTGCCACAAAGTTCGCCTGAATTATGTCGCATAAATCAAATAAACAGCAGCCGAAGCAGCCAGGGAAAAAATATATATATAAAAGTTGACGCTGGCTGAAATTGTTGAGGAAAATAACTGAAACTGTGAAAAAATTTATACGAAAAACTTTTGCATGTGTAAAGGGAGCGGAGAGAGAGAGGTGTGGAGCCTGTAAGGGGTGGAATGTACTCCCCCTCCCCTGGACTGTGTGTTAAAGCAACACTTGGCTGTGCGGCTGCGGCAAGAAAATTATTCTCTATATCTATTTGCTATGGAGAAGCAAAAACCGCAGCAGCAACAGCGGCAGCAGCGACTCCGAGTGGGTTAAGAAAAAACAAGTGTTTAAATGTCAACAGCAAACAAACTAAAAATCGCTGGCAAAAACGACAATAACAAAAAAGAGTCAGACAAAGGACGGTCTGAGCTAGACATGGCTCGGGTTCCTCAGACCGAATCCCAGATCCACTAAGCCGCTGAGCCACAGCGTTCATATGGAAAGATACGAGCTGCCACCGTTGGAGTGTGTCTGGGACTCATCTTCTTTTTGGCTGTTTTTTTGGTTGTTTTTGCTGCTGCTGGCCAAAATGTCATGAACTTTTGCCGCAGACATTTTTGCAAGCGGTCAAACTCGCATCTGTGAGATACATTCGTCGTATATATTTTTCAATTTTTACCAATAACTTACCCGAGAGGAGAGCAAATGTCAGCGATATCCAAAACTGCATCTTGTGGCTTGTTGCTCGATGCTTGTAATTTGCTTAACGCTGAACGCTGAACGGTGTTGTACGATGGCGACACACTCACTCACTCACTCACTTTAACTTGTTCACAGTTGCAACAGCAGCAGATACGTGTTTATGTTTTGTATCTTGTATCTTGTATTTGGTGGGTTAATTACGAATGAGCCTCCTGGGCCAGTTCTAGGCTGGGCCACTTTTGGCAACGCACTTTGTTGGACATTTTCCCGTCGAGACACTTGAAACTTGTAACACAAACAGTTAATTTAAACTGTCAAATCTTGGAAATATTTCCATACATATATTCCTTAGATACTTTTTATGTTAACATATTTTTGTGAGATTTGTTATTGTGGATTTTTCTCTCGCGGCTGAAACTTCGAACGCTGAACTTAACACTTTGAGCGACGCAGACTTTTGTCAACATAAACCACGCGCAGACCGAATAAGACTAAACGCAAAGTATCTGCATCTTGTATCTTGAAGCGCGGCTCACGGTTGCTCGAAGCGAACTCGAACCTCCGATGGAAACCGGAAAGTAGCGTCAACTGTGGCATGCAACCAGGTTCCATGGGAACTTATACGGCAAGATATCCATTTAGAAGGTTAAGTTCACTGCTAAGCCTGGTCTTATATTTGGTTAAAGAAACTTATACAGTCCCTTTACTATTTGTACTTATATTATATTTTATTATTAATGGAGCTTGTTGAAATTTAAGTTTTTTCTAGCTTCAATTAATTTATGTTTTTATGCTTATTTCCCCACTTTTTTTCTTGCCCATTTTTCTATGTATATATGGTTCTGCGTATCTAAAACCATTTTGATTGCTGCAGTCCGCGCGCACTCGTATCCTTTTAGAACACAGCCTCTTCGTTTTTCGTTCGAAGCTCTCGTTTAACTTCGTGTGAGGACTCTCGCAGCATCCTTCGATTCGGCGCTTAGAGGTTTGCAACTCTGCTACTTGGGCAGAAGTGCTCTTATACGAGACTTATATGTAGTTTATTTCCATAGCTGAATACGTTTCGAAGAGAAAGAGTTAAGGGATTCGTAGGAGAGTAGTAAACGGAGGAGTGTATAAGATGAGCTACAAAGAGCATCCAAGCTGTTAGTATAAGCTGTTAGTATAAGCTGTTAGTATAAGCTTATAGTATAAGCTGCTCTTGGAAGCTGCTTTTATTAACTGCTTGTATAAGCTGCTTTTATAAGTTGCCCGTATAAGCTGCCCGTATAAGAGGCCTTATTTAAGAGCCTTGCCTCACACAAAAGCAAACTTTTTCGTAGTGTTTTGTTGTTGTCTCGAGTGTTAGGCTTTTGGTTATGAAAGTAAAAGTATTTGCCGAGCGCCGCTGCGGGTGTGAGTCGGAAAAACTTCACCGAACAAGGGGCCCGGACCGAGGGAAAACCCACAAGGAACAACAACAACATGGAGCAAGAACAGATCCTAGAAGTTTTCGACTTAAGTGAAAGTGCCAGAGCAATGAGATGAATTAGAAAAACTTTTATATATATATATTTGAGTAATAGGAAATGAATTGACCGAGATTCGGTATTAGGAATCCGGGGGGAGGGGAGAGTATCAAAAGTTATTGGACATCGGAAGCGCATTTAAAGAAGTCATAATCTCACGCAAGAGGAGAGCCTAAATAGGGGTGGAATCTACCCCTCAAACGAACCCTTATCTTTAATCAGTCAGTGTCCGAGTTTCACGAATATTTAATTCAATATTTTTTCAGTAGTTTTAATTTTTTAATTTAACTCGAAACATCCTTGTTAACAGCTCCTCGACATCTCTCGTTAAATATTTAAAATCAAACAAAATTTCTGCACTTCCGGAATGACAAATAAATAAATGCTGCCGCATTGAGTGTCTCTCCTCCATTTCATATATATATATACTATACTGTATGTGTGATTTTCGTTTGGTGGATTTTATTTTTCAAATTAATTAAATACCTCGCCCAACACACAAATCGCCGGGCACTCGAGTTTTGCTTTTCCAGCTGCTGATAAATTGCAATAAAAATGCACTTCAATAGCCAAACAAAAATCGGTCTCTGGAAAATTGAAGCCAAAGCTATACAATATACTAAAGCCCAACTTTTCCTCGCTCGCTCTCACTCTCTCTCTCCACCGCAGGGAAAACACAAAAATACAGGAAATACGAAAAAATAACAGCAAACAAGTCGGCAAAGAATCAACAAATATGTTTGTTTGTCTGCACATCTGAATAATAAAAATATTGTGCCACAGCGGGGGAATGCAGCAGGACGAGTACCTCTGGCCAAGAATGCGAAACTGACTCATGTTCCTCACGATCACGAGCGGTAAATATTCCGAATTTTAAGGCACTTCACGTGAGACAGCAAGAAAGTACTCTATATCTTTATTAAGAAATGAGATAGTGTTGGGGAATTTATAGAAAGAATGTAACTTTGGGTCATATTTAATAATCTTGTAGTCGTAAATAATACAAAACGGTGCAGAAACAGAAGTTATGTTATAAATATAAGATGAAATTAGTCTGTTGAATCTACCAATATGATAAATAAATCTATGAAGACGATAAAAAATAATTAATGCAATGCAAAATAATCAAGAAACGATTTGAAGGGGTAACAAGTTATTCAAAAAGGCAGTTGAGGGTGATAATTAATAAGCAAAAACTTATAAAATAATAAAAAACAATAAAAAACAGAAGTTGTTTTATAAATAAGAGAAGAAATTAGTTCTTAGTCTATCTACATAAAATATATAATTATTGAAAAATATTATAAATAATTCATAAATATAAATACATAATGTTGGGCTTTAAAAAAAATGTTAAAGAGGAAAGGAGTTTTGAAAATGTACGATAAATATGTTTAAATAAAATTTATCCAACAAGTTTTTGAGGAAAAAATCTCTAAAAATGATTATTAATAATCCATTTAACATGTTATTTACTTTAGGAAGGTCTTTCAAGAGGGAAAGAAGATCGAAAATGTTCTATAAATATGATTAAATATTATCCAATTAGTTCTGAGAACGAAATCTGTAAACATGATTACTAATAATCCATGCAACATGTTTCTTACTTTAAGAAATTAATTAAGGAGGGAAAGAGGTTCGAGTGCTTACTATATATACAAACTGATAATTGATGATGATAATTCACCAACTATCCACTAATATTAACCTTCCTGATAGGCATTAACTCATCACTCGCATATATTATTGTTCCCGAAACCCCCCCCCCCTCTCATTTGATTTTTGATGTGTAAAATGAGAGACAGACTAGAGATAGATGGCCCTGTGCATAATATGGTAACTCAACTAGCAGTGCACAGAGGCAAGGCCCAGGCCCAGGCCCGAGCCCGGCTTTATTAATGGCTCATAATGACTTAAGTGAAATTACTGAAGCGTAACTGGCCGCGCTCTCCTCGCTATCCGGCCATCTCTGTCGCGCTCCCAGCTGGCCCAGTTTGGCTGCAGCTACCATAAACGGCGAGAATTCCCACGCGGCATTTAATATTCTGTTGGCCAAGTATATTTCGCCCCTCCTTTCGGTTCTCACTCCTCCCTCCTCCCAACCCTTAAACCACGGTGGTTGCCTTTCAGCTAACATGTTGCTTCTTCCTCTTGACGGTTGTTGTTTTAGTTGCTGCCGTTGTTGCTGCCGTGGCTCTGTGCAAGTTGTTAAGGTCAGTTCATATATTATGCTTTGCCTGGCAAAAGGTGCCATAAGTCTGCCACGCCATCTCCATGTGTGTGTGTGTGTATAAGTAGTTTCTCTGCCCACTCTCTAGTCTCTCCCCTCCTTCTCCTCCTCCTCCAGAGAGACCCAGTCTCGTCGTGTCCTTTTCACTTTTCCTCTATCCTCTATCCGCAAGCAACTGTTGCCTACTTTCCTGCTGCGTTTTGTTCTGGCTTTGACTCTCTCTCTGTCTCTCTTTCTCTCTGTGTTCGGTTCCCTTTTGCCTGCTAATTAAGCGAAATTTTGCGTAATAAGCTTGTCTGTAATTTGCGCCATCTTTTCGCCCTTCTCTTTCTTTTTGTGTATGTATGTATGTGTGTGTGTGTGTAAGTAGTGCTCCTTTTTGACTCTCTTTTCTGGCTTCTGTTAACTGTCATCAAGGTGTTCATTGACTTTGTTATTATACCTCAATGAATTACTGTTCGCCGGGAGATGGACTGCCTGCAATTTCTTTCGTTATATATATATTTTTTTTTTGCTTTTATTTGTATCTCAAGGATGCGAAGAGAAAGTTAGCTAAGCCTAAATTGGTATTAGTCCTTTGATTAACTGAGCTTTCAATTATGTCAATGTAGGGAACGTGAGTGGGAATTGATTAACATGACAAATGTGGGGGAAAAATTGGAGAGTTTTGTGTATTATAATATTTATTTATTTATTAAGCTTAAGCTAATAATTAGTTATAAACTAAGAGCTAAGTTATGATTAAGAGTCATGGCAGCTTAGACCTTCAGCTTGCTGTTTTATAATATAAAATGTAAGTCTGCTAAATAAAATAATATAAATAATATTAATTTATATTTTAAAGCTTTAAGTGCGAAGTTTAATTACAATTTTAATAAAAATGTAGTAAATGCTTAACCTTTTGCTTTATTTTTTATACTCCTTCAGAGTATTATTATTTCAGTCAGCAGCTTAAAAATCATCAAAATAATGATCATATAAAAATATTGATTTAAAATTCTATTAAAGAAATATTATAAAGTATTATATATAATGAAGATATAAAAATAATATAATCATAATACTATAGATTATATGAAGTAAACCACTTTAAATTTAAATATCAATCACAGTTTTTGCCTTATTTAAAATCCCTCAATGGAGTTCCCTAAAATTCCCCCAATTGAAGTCCCCCCAAAAATCGCACCTATAGCAGCGGGATTTAATTTGCGGCACAACAGATTTCCAGCTCCTTTCACACTCACTCTCGGGATAAGTAGCGCCGCAGTGAACCCAAATCCGAAAGATACTCGAACTCGCACTCATATGCACTTCAATTCGAGACCCAAAAACAAGCTAATGTGTGTGCGGAGCGGAGCGGAGCTTCAGACCTGGGCCAATGTTTTCCACTGATAAGTACGCATTATTTACGCTACGCCTAACTCGGCACACGCATAATTTCATCAAAAATTCACACCAGAAGCAGCAGACAGACAGGAGCGGAGGAGGAAAAGCGGGAAATCGCGTAGCGGATAAAGTATAATGAAAAAAATGTGCGAAAAAAAAAATTGTAGATAATCATATTGTGAAATTTTTAACACCTGCTGCTTGTTGCGGTTTTGTTTGCCCCGCCATTTTTATCAGCTGCGAGTGGATATCAAGCAATATAATAACGCCATTATTTACACAGCCGCCGCGGCGGCGGTGGCAGTAACAAAAAGCCAAAATGTCATTACACACATGCACACCCAGTGGGGGGTTTGAGTGAGTGTGTTGTTCCAGAACATGTAAACAAAACCATTGAATTAAACCGAAAATTAGCATCGATTTAAGTCAAGACCGAGCGCATTATCCCCACGGCTTACCTAGGCCTCCTAACCTCCTCCGCGTAACCCCTATCGCCGCGACTTGGGGCCGCTTATCAGTTACAGCAACCCGAAAACCAAGGAACACAAACACACCCCACACCCCTCTGCGAACACCTCTTGCTCAGTTGGCTTTAAACAAATTTTGAGCATAATTTAAACATGTGTTGCCCTCCGCGAACTACCTACCACAACGTAGCACCAGCAGCGTACACGCTGCGTATGCTTAATCCCTTTTAATCCGCATTTCGGCAACGTGTGCCGCGGCGCCTACATAACCCCCGAACAACAGGCGTAGCAACAACAAGGACAACAACCCCTCCGAGCACAAGGACATCCACAGCCACAGCCGAGCGACGGAGCAACAACCACAGCGAAATGCAAATGCAAATCACGCCGCAGTCGCTGATAAGGTGGCGGTAGTATCTCCTAACCACCGAGAGTGTCCTCGTTTTTGCTCTTCTCCTTTTTTTAAGGATTTTCAAGCGGTCGCAAGTTGTCAGACCCGCCGAGATCCTTGATAGATGCGAGTGGCAGTAAACTGAAGTGTGTATCTGCGGGCCCCTCCTGAGTAACTAAAAAACTGAATGAAAATCCTTAGCTGAGGGGAAAAAAAAAGATGGAAAAATCTGACAGGTGGCTTTTGTTTCTCGGCTATGTACACCCCTAAGCCCGGCCACTTATCGTATGCAAATATTTGGCAACATCACACTTGCTCATAAATGCACACACCAAAAAATGTGTGTGTTAGCCTATAAAAGGCAGGGAACTCTGGTCTGTGGAGAGGGTGAAGTTTAATAACTAGCAGGAATATTTTATAAGCTAAACAAATATATATATTTTATTTGTAATTAAAGTCTAGTTAGAACTCCCAAGCTAATGAATTTATTTCCTTTCAAATATTCTCTTCCAGCAAATTAACACGAGATATTCCTGGAGTCAGAAACCAATTATCTGTATATAGCCTTGCATAAAATGCAAATATTCATGGAAATAAATATTTTGTAAATTATTTAATAAACGCAAGACCTCAAAAATGACCAAATTTATTTAAGAGTAAAGCGAGAGATATGTTAAAAAGCCAGTTATTTACTCGACGATTGCTGCTGGCAGTTCGACTCACTATTATTCGGAGCGCATTCAAAGGAGGAGGTGAAAAGTTATATATTTTCCTTTTGCTGCCTTTCAGGCATCAGCTTTTACTTTGCCTTTACTTTGACATCCAGTCGAGGGACTTACTTTCATTTGATTTTGCTGCATTTACTTGGCAAATTTAATATATACAATATTAATTTCCATCATAAAAGAGAAGCAGAGAGACAGAATCAGAGGGAGATATGGATAGATTCTGTTGCTGAATGTCATAAATGTTGCATGTGCGGCGGCTAAAGTGGAGATGGAATGGAAATAAAATAAAATGTTAGCCAGAAAGTAGTAAAGCGTAAAGCTCGGCCCGGGAACAAAGGCAGGGACGAACACAATTTATGCATGGCCAGAAACCAGGCACTGGGTACTGGACACCCTTGAGATACCTTCCTTCCTTCCCCAGCATTTTTGTTGCATTCAACGCCGTCTTGGAGGAGGGCAGGTCCTGCTCTTCTGCTGCCTATTGTAAATGCAGCTTAGAATTTGTTGCAAATAAAGTGAAATGGCAACGGCTGCTACGAAATTCCACATCCACACTCGCCGTCCTGCAACACTCAAGGAGAAAACAGAGAGGAAAAACAGAGAGCTGAAAAGTAGAAAAAAAGGAAGAGCTGGGAAAAAATTGGCAATTTAACATTTGACGTTTTCTACGAGACTTGTTCAAACAATATACTTGGGAATTTGTTTTAATGCTCAGGCGGGGATTGGAGGGGATCAGGGTAGGTGCGAAGGGTTACTCCCCGGCTTTTCTTCGACTTTCCTGAGCTCTGGCAAAGGCAAAGGCATTGGCGACGGCAACGGAGTCCCGAGCCCGAGGACGTTGGCAACTTGCAATAATGGCTTTAAATTTTTATTAGATGACGACGCTTATGCGCCTTAGTTGCCTACAGTTGCTGGTCGGTCGACACCGGTCTCACTTGCCCCCTCCTTGCAACTCCTGGCCACGTTCGTCCTTGCAGCCTGAAATGTTGAAATGTTGTTGAGAATTTCAGGGGGGGAAAAAGCACTTCCAATAGTTTTTCACGTCGCTTTGGCCCACGTGTCCCAACACACTTATGTGTATATTAGTTGCCGGCCATGTAGTCGACTTTCAACCTGTTTAGTTATAAATAACACACACTAATTGCCAAAAATAGAGCAAATAGAAAAGGTAAACATGGTCTGCCATAGAGTCGATAAGGAAATACGCTCTAAATACAATGGGGGTTGAGTTGACAATTAATTAGATTACCGTGTGGAATAGTATATATATTTAAAACTCGTTGGAAATGCTCTACTAAGCAGGAAAGATTATTAAAAGTGAAGGCCACTGAGAACAGTTTATCGTTGTATCGTAACAAAAATATATTGGAACATATATAGGAATACAAGATCCTTAGATGGGTTTACCCAATATTAACAGTAATTATAATATTGTACGGATTATATATTTTAAAACTCTTAGCTAAAAATTTTAAGCAATTTCTGTAGATTAAAAAATTAATATAAATTAATATTTAATTTCTGTTATGGGTACTCAAATATTTAAATATACAAATATACAGTTTGCTTGTTGAAAAACACTAACAAAATTAATTACTAAACTTGTTTTATGGCTTCTAAAAATAACTCAAGAAGTATGTAGGATGATTGCGTATAACAGTTTTTAGTAAGAGTAGCATAAGAAAACCACTTTTCTTTTTCTTTTTTTTCACTTTAATAACTAAATATCCTTCTGTTTTTTTATAAATATACCTCCAAATTCGCATATACTCGAGTTTAACCAGTTAAATGAGCAAATAGAGGAGTGGCTGCACTCCTGGCGCTGCAGCATGTTTAGCTAGTTGCCCCTGAGCGTATGCTAGACTTTATTTAATGTGGCTGCTGTTTGTCGCCTAATTCGCATAATTACGCGCTTATTATTGTTGCCAACTGTCGCTGTATCCGCATCTGTATCTGCATCTATATCTGTACCTAGCCTGCGTCTGTTACTGTGTCTGTGCCAGGGCGTAATTTTATTTAGCTTTGCGTGCAGAGATGTAATTGTGTTATTTGCTTGATTTTATTATTTGCTCCGAGGCCGCAGTCAGCACAGACCCAGCCGCACCTAGCGGCCATAATTAACCAAATAAATAAAACAGTCGAAAGCTGTCGTTTTTGTGGGGGTGGCGGCGGTACTCCCGAATCCGTATCTGAATCCGAGTCCCATGGATACTCCATGGGATGTTTGGTAAAACTAATATATTGCAACATCCCATACATACAGCACAGAACACACACACAATGCTGTCACAGTTTTTTAGTTGACTTATTTTTGTTGTTTTGGCCCGCGGTGTTTATTTTGGGGTTTTTAATGTCCTGGCCTGCAGGGGCCAAAAGCAAATTAAATGGCTGTCAAATGTTATTTTATTTCAGCTGAATGGGAATGCCCAGTGTTTGCGGGACTACTTATTGGCATGTTTGCGAATTCGGTTTTGCAAATTCAGTTTGCTTGTTCTGGCACTCCTCGCATTATGAAGTTGTGAGCATAACTAATTGAAAAGTTTTTTTGCCGTCCTGTAGCTTTGGTCTTTTATTTCGTTCGCTTTTTCCTTGCCAATGCTCTGGGCGATTGAGTAAGTGCCAGTCATTATGGGAATTGTCAGAGCTTAACCCGGTTAGAGAGTTAAACAGCCAGAGATCAGGAAATAAATCGCTTGAACTGGCAGAGTTTCCTACTTACTCACTTACTTAGTGAAATAATTCCCAAGTACACATAGGAGATGAAGGTTGTAAACCTTGGAGTTATTGTAAAATCAATTAAAATGGTGCCAAAAAGTATGCTGTAAAGAAAAAACTAATTTTGTATGATTTACTGGAATCATTGCATACTTTTAGTACTTATTTTGGAGAGATTTTAAGCCGCGAGATAATAAATTTAATTAAACAAAGGAATAAATATTACTAGTTTTGTTTTAAAAATCATTACATACCTTTATGTAGCATTTTCAAGAGATTCTGAATGATTTACCTATTTAAGTGGAAAAAATTATAAAGATTTAATTTGAGCACAAAAGGTTAATGAAACATTTCCCTGCATTAAAAATATCGAACAAATATTTCTCCATCAACAATTCTAACAAATATTTCTCCATAAACAAACCCTTTCCCAGTGTATTCTTCTACCCTAATCCCAGTATATTGTAATTTTATGAATAATATTCAATCCCGAATAGAATATTAGTAAATAAATACCCTTGTTTATGGAACAATAAGCCCCAAAATGGTATGCTAAGTAATGCGATTATTTGGCAAAAGTTTATGTAAACCCCAAAATGCCAGCAACTATGTTATGTTCAGTGTCTGCCGTCATCAGAGTTAATTGATTGCTTTGCTTTTGAGAGGCAAGCTACCAAACTAAGCGCCAATCACCCAGCATTCGGGGCTTATGAAAATTAATTTAATCACTTACCAACACACAATGCCGAAGTCTAACTTATTGACGGCTTTAGGAGGAAGACCCCCACGCCTCCGGCCAAATCTCTGACTCTCTGAAATGGCTGGCAGGCAACGGATGCTGCTGATACACCTGAAATTGAATTGCCTCCCAAGGAGTTCTGGCTTATGGCCTCGCTCACCGCCAATAACCGCAGCAAATTACATTTATTTAAGTTCCGTCACATCAAACGTTTACTGTTTTCGTCGAGGGGGAGGAGGTGGAGTTGGAGGTAATTCGGCTAAGGGCCATAACTCACACACACAGGGAGAGAGAGAGCTCCAACAATTGCCCATCTAATTCACTCGACTGCTCTCTCACCTGTTACCTGTTACCTGTTGTCTTGGCCCATATTACCTGAGCCGTGGCATCGCATCGGCGACGTCATGATTGGCCTCATCGGGCGACTCGTCTGCCGGCGGCGCAGTTAATGTTGTCTGATTTCATTAGCGCTGCGCAAGTTGCCGCCTGGCCCACCTTGCCTCACCTGTCGTCTTCTAATATAACGTCTATTGACATTTTTCGTCTTTGGTTTTAACACCAAGAGAGGTTTGTGGGGTCTTAAGTGACCAAGGAGGAGTAGGTTTTTACATAAACAATATATATTACACTGTGTTTTATATCTTTTAAATAGTATTATGGTACTTATATATATTTTATTAAGTTATAAATAATTTATTATGATTTTAAGGAACTAAATTGATATGTTTAAAGCTGTATTGTATGAATTTCAGTTCAGTTACTGTTTAAACAACTCTATATTTATAAATATTTGCTTAATTATATTTATGATAATATATATTTTCTGCATTTCATCATTGCTTATTTTTTTATAGTTCATAAACATGTTTATTTCTTTATAATTCTACATATTCATTAAAGTTTCTCATTTATTTCGTATTTCTGTACCCCGAAAATCTCCCTTTATAATTTCCTGCTTCTTTTTCCCTTCATTTGTAAATACAAATTAAAAAAATTCTTGTAAACTCCGTTGAGTAATAACATAAATACCATTAAATCTTTATCATGAATTTATAATAATTCATACACACAAATAAGGGACTCCCCGCTCCGAGGGGGGTTAATAAAAACACGTGTAATTTATCCCTCCTTTTTTTCGATTTTTTGTTCTGTTTCTTTTTCGCCCATCTGCTTCGCACGCCAATTAAGCGACCGAGCTCCAAATGCCGCCACCTCCGACTCCCCCTCCAGCTCCAGCGATTTTACATGAACTTGAATGAGGTTATTATTGGTTTTACTTCTCCTGTTGATATTGTCGTCGTCGTCGTAGTCGTCGATGGCTGTCAATATTATTGCCCCCGATACTTTAATCGCATTTGTATGTTGCTCTTTATGGGCATGTATTTATTTATTTCAGAATTTTCCCACCCATTCCCAAGCGCCGATCTGTTGTTGTGGCTAATTTGCTTTTATTATTCGCATTAAATTTGATGCTTACGTTTATGGATTTTTCTAATAAAAGCGTCGAGAGCAGAAATTGAGACTTTGTGTTTTCGCCCAACGTGCGAATTAGCCGAAAGTGGGTCCTTCTCGGGCCGTGGCGTTGTGCATTTTAATGGCCAGTTTAGGACGAGCAGCTGCTGCAGCATCCCTGGATTATTCTGATTCCTCAAAACAACCTAAAGGGCCATGATTAGGAATTGCTGTCATTGATGAAGCGTGTCGAGTTCTTTTCTACGGCCGATTAAGGAAAAGGGGCAAAGAAAGGTCACAAGAAAAGCAAAGAAACTGGTAGTTGAAGACTTGAAAATGTCTACAATTTAATATTAAACATTGTTTTTATTATGTTTGTATTTAAAGAATATTTTTAAAACATAAATTAAAGCCTTAGTCACACTTTTATCACTCTTAAGTGTATCCTAATGCTTAAAATACAGTAAGACGCAGTTTTGTGCAAAAGCTGGCCACTCTAATTGTATACTAGGCAATCTTGGTCACACTGCTTAAAGAGAAAAACTGATGATATCATACTTAAAGCTTTAACAAAACCTAAAATCACTTTCTCCCCAAAGTTCAAGCACAAGTACCTACAACTTAAAGCGAATATTTAAAAGCTTACATAATTTATTACACTCTTTTGCATTTTGTGACATAAGTAGATTTCATGGTATACATTTCAGTTGGGTAAACACACACACACACCTCCCCCAACTCCCCACCTTAATTAAAACTGAGGGAGAAAAAAATTTTCAATTATATGTGTGACCTATCAGTGACAACAAATAAACAAGACGACACAGAGTCAAGCCTGCTTGCTACACAAGTCCTTCTGCATTTGCATATGTGTCATAAAAACGGGCATCGCATCCCATCGCATCGCAACGCAACGCATAACTCCCCCCGAAGACTCTCGTAGTCGTATTTTCCCCATTTTTGCCCCCGCAGCTGGGGCGTTTGTTTTTTATGCCACACCTCGATGCAAATCATTGCCACATCTGACGCACATGTGGCACGTAACACACAGCAGGACGGCCGGAGAGACGGACTGCTCTCGTTGTCGTGGTCGCTGCTGCTGGATTTGTCTGTTTTGTGATTGTTGTTGTCGTCGGCGACACAGGCGGAGCAGGAACTGGAGCAGTAGCGGGAGCAGCCGTTATGAGGATCCTCCGCATCCTCGCAGGCTGCCACCATCCATTCTCCCCACTTTGCCAGTGACATTCTGTAGGCGCTATGGCGTGCGAAATTGTAAAATTTTCGTCAGACGCAACTTCACCCCGCCATCGACTTCTATGTCCATTTTGGGCAGAGAGAAAAATATTTAATGATATCGATGGAATTTTTTGAAATCGAAGAAGAAAATACTTTAGAAAAACCCTGACAGATAAAAGTAAACTAAATCGGAATATCATATAACTAGCTAAACATTTACTTACAATTAAAAAGAACATTCTGTTAGAAATTTAAACTAAATATGGGAAATACTTGGGAATTATAGGAAATTTCTTTTAAGGTTAAAAGCTAAGAATGGAAAGAATCACAGCTTAAACTCTATACTTGGCAATTATACGGAATTGTTTTAATAAATTTTCTTTTTAATAATCAAATCTTTATTTTTATATCCCTGCAGAGTATTTTAATTCTAGTTAAAAGCTTAAAACGCACCGAAGTATCATTGCAGACCCTAAAAATCTTAATCTGCATCAACAGATGAAAATTGATACATTTTTTGAAAACTTTATAAGGGGTTACATCGTCAAATTTGTCAAAAGTTGGCCAACATTTTAGAAAACGTTCTTTCAATTAATTTATATGAAAGAACAGTGCTCTTTCAGCATATTAAAGAATTGAAAGGATTTTTTGTTATAAAACTTATTTTTAATAACCAAACATTTCTCCATAATTTTTAGATTTTTTCTCAGTGCCTGTACACACACTGCTATTTTTTGTTGTCGTTCTTGTCGGTTGTGTATATGCATTATTAAGAATACACTCAGCTGTCAGCGAGTGAACGTCTGGTGTCCCAATCTCTGTTTGCAGTTGGGCTCCTTCCACTGTCTGCGATTCCTTAAAACCCCCGAACCCTGCCGCATTCCACTAACTCTCCTTGGCCCCCACAGAGGCAACCTCAGCTCTCGAGTCAACTCTGTGACTTTGGCCTGGAGGCGGCGGCGACGTCGACCCATTTGAATTTTTAACTTTATTTGCCAGGCTCGCTTTTTTCGCGGGTGTGTGCTTTGGTTATATAGTGAGAAGGTCCTTGATCCGAGGACAATCCGAAGGTGGTTGTCTAGTCAAGGTCGCCAAGTGGCTTCTCGAAATGTCAGGGACTTAAAGTCATAAATTGGGAAAATAGAAAACCCCCGAAAAATGGCTGGAGATTTTCCCTCGCTGTTAATGACCAGCCAAAACTATTGAACTCACAACTGACAGATTTCAGCTTTTCCACTTGAAACATGAGTACGTGCTAAAAGTTTTGCTTTATACGGTTTTTGCTTCCTAAACTTTTTTTATTTTTTGCCTTTCGACTTTTCCAGCATAAGTTGAGTTTTTGCCCCGTTGGCCTGACCGGAAAAAGCCGGCACAAATATGATTTTATATATATTTTTCAGGTGGCGTGGGAACAGAACAGAACCAGCTGAGTTGCCGCTTTTTCCTATTTGCTATTTGCTTTTCATTTATTAGCAAAAAAAAAGAAGAGTAGGAGGATAAAACGCGAGTGCAACTGGCGCTCTTGGCCCGTCACTTCTGGCCATTGCACACGTGTCCACAAATATTTGCGGTACGTGGCCGCACACCTTTCGGCCCCGAATAACGCCCCTTCCTTCTGCCGGGCTTGTGTGTGGAAAATAATTTGGCATTATTTCCTTGTATTTCCCAGCTACGGTTTTAATAATCCAACGGCTTTTAGTTACATTTAGTCGGATGTGTGATGGATGGTACATAGAGAGAGGTGAGGTGAGCAGGGGGAAGAGATTTCCTATAAACACTGCGGGGGATTTTTGGGGCAAAAGCCCATTTTCGGCGGTCGCTTTGGCATCTGATAATTTCGCGATTTTCATTTCTGGCCGTAACAATTTGATTTTAGTTTTCACCATGCACCATGGCTCTCTGGCCCTCTGGTTTTCTATCGGCATTGAAGGGGAAATTTAATTTCGAGGTGAAACTGTAAAATGTTTGGTTTGGGGTCGGGATCGGGGTCGGGACCCCGCCGAGGTCAGTGCTTAACGTTTTGCCGATACTTAAAGCCGAAGCCCCGTTTTGCGGTTATTGCAAACTGTTTGGCTTTGCAGCAGCATTTTGCTGTCATTTATCGTTGCCCGCTGTGCCGAGGAAAATGCGGTGCGGGAAAAATGGTTCGGAAAAGCTGGCAAAACGTACTACCACTACCAGTACTGAGTGTGTGTGTTTGAGCTGTCATTTATTGTTGTCTACTTTCGGGCAAATATTTGTGCCCGCCTGCTTTTCGACTGTCGTTTATTGGTGATTACTTTTTGCCGGTTGATTTTGCTGTTTACCATGCTCCTCGCCTTGCACTCTTTGCCGGCCAAAATGTATTTTCTATTATCACCGCAGTGCGGCTCCACGAAGGTGGAATATATAGTATAGAGAGGTGCCCAATCTCATTTATAATTTTTAAGGTTCTGCGGCTAAGCTCGTAAGGTGAGGAGAAAACTGCCTACTTTCCTACTTACCTGAGCTTCGTGATAAAATACATTCGGATCTTTAACATCTATTACCGCAGAATTGGAATATAATTAAAATTAAACCAGAAAGGTGGCCGAAGTTTTTATGCTCTCTCAAAATGCATTTTGACTATTCAATTCAATAAGGATATATCGATATTTTCTAGTAAAGCCTTAACTAAGATTGCCATCAGTAATCGATAGCTTTTAACGAACCACAAAATTCAAGATAATAATAGTTTGCTAGTTTGGGATAGTAAAAAAAATAAAACATTGTCTAAACTGAAGGGGAACCTTGTGTGATTTGAGCATCATTCTAATATTCCAATCCCAAGCTTCAGTAATGCCAAAATACACAATAAAACTAATTTAATTTATTTTACTTTTAATGTCTTCTGATAAATATATAAATATGTAATAAATGTAACCTAAATATAGCATCCCTTCTTCATTAAAAAATAATGATATCCCAGAATACATTATTTTCATTACAGCTCCAAATAAATATTGCAAATAAAACGAAAAACATCAGTTAGGCTCTGGCTTTTAAGCCATTAAATAAACTGCAAAGAAAAGCCATTAAATAATTAAATTGCTATTTTACCGCTTGCAGGACATTTGTGACAAGCCACAAGGCAGTGCGAGCAAGGATCTGAAATATTTGATTGTTCGCTTTAAGTTGCCTTTTGCATTGAGCACCGACTGAGCCGGACAATATGTAAATTATGCACTTGTCTGGCCCCCGAAACACGAACACGCTTTAAATTCCAGGATGGAATTTCTTAAATTTCCGACTCCTTGCCCCGGAGCCTGGTTAAAGCCATCAATTTGTTATATAGACTACGTTTAAGCTGGCCAATTTAATAGTTGGCCAGAGGCGAATTCTCCCTGTTTTTGTTATGCTTCCCATTTTTTTTATTATTATTCTTGTTTTCAGCCAGGCTTTCGGCTTTCGGCTTCTGTTGCATGAATTTGTAGAGCGGCTATTTATTATTGATAACGTTACTCCTTTAAGCGCACACTTTATGGTATTTCGCAGTGTTATCTGTGTAGTCCGGGCGGAGGCACCTGGCCGGCAAGGATATCCAGATCCTTGCAAATTCAATTGCATAACGCTCAGCAGCTCAGCCGGGGATATTGGGATGAGGGATGGGATTCTGGCCAGGATGGGTTGTAACTCCTCTGCAACCTTGCACTGACATGCAAAGCGGCAGAAAA
>VNJS01000705.1:0-19031 GCA_008042575.1 Drosophila watanabei
ACTTTTCATTTGAAATATTATTTTGTTTAACAAAATAAGTATAATTTTTAGTTCATTCGGATAATGACTTGAACTTTTTATACCCTTGCAGAGTATTACAATTTCAGTTAGATGATTGCAACGCAGTGAAAGATGCATTTTCGACCCTATAAAGTATATATATTCAAGATCAACAGCCGAGTCAATCTAGCCAAGTCTGTCCGTCTGTCCTATAATACATAAATTAGTTTCAAGCTATCTATGTATATGAAACTTTGAAGGCAAGTCGGAAAAAGCCGAATCGGTCAACTATATCATAAAGCTGCCATAGGAACAATCCAAACATTTTTAGAAAAAAAAAAAAACTATTACTTCACCATTTTTCAACACATTTTCAGATTTAAGTTTATGAAAATGGGATGACTTTATCAATGCCATAGGAGCGAACAGAAGGAACGAAGGAATGAATATAAAAAAAGTTTTCAAAATCTACTTTAAAAAAATAGTATTTTGCATTATTTCTAAATTTTGTATTTTAGTTTTATAAAAATTGAACGATTATATCGCATAGCTGCTGAACAAACGGTAAATGTATAGGAAAATGCGAAACTGTAGATGTAAAATGAAAGTATCTTTTAAATGGGAAGATTCTTTGCATTTTCTGATTTCTTAATCTTATTTCTTTTTTAATGCTAACTTGATCTGCGCTCTTTAGTAGAAAATTCTTTCTTTAATGATATTGATAGGTTATTTTTTTTATGAGTTTTTATGAGATATCTTCGTATCTTCGTTCCACGGTACCTTTCAATAATAGTCAGAACCATTATATTTCATTGAATTGTCAAATAAGTTTACATAACTTTTAAAAAGGATACGCTAAGGCGAGTGCTTAAGATACATAAATATTTAAACATCATAATGTTTAGATATCCGCTAGATCAAAGGAAGGACTGCCTGTTATAAACATTGTTTTTATAGTTTTGCCAGTCGTACAAGTTTATATAGATTATTCTGTCTGATCATGTTTCTTTAAAATCATGTTCACTTTAATACATTTTAGTATAAATTTCTATTAACTAATAAATAGAAATAATTTAGATTTCCTTTTAATGCCAACTATGTAAATTTATAATTTACCAATTTTTTAAGTATATAAATATATATGTATATTATAATTATAATATGATATGATATTGTGGATCAAAAGGTATTAACATATATGTAAATTAGCAATACTTACTCGTGTCTTAACATAGTTTTTTAGAAGTGTAATATTTTAACGAACTAATTTGTGTTTATTTTCCAAAAACAGTCTTCTAATATAATTCTATCCGTTCAAGCGACTTTCCACTCAAAATAGCCTCCGTTTTCGGGAGTTTTATAAGCCACAAAATGTGCATTTGATGTGAGTTTAGGGGGTGCAGCAGACTGCACCTCCCTTCGTCAGCATCCTTATGATTTTCGCTACAGTTTCCGCCCTCGGATCGGCTGTCATCATCATCGGATGGCATTGGTCATCGATTCGACAAGCCAGCGGGGCACGTGCCGAGATTAATTGCATGCCAGCGGCAAGGGAGGAAGGATGGTTCGGAGTTCGCAAATAAAAGTTGCACAATGCAGTCGGAATAGATCGGTTTATATGAATACGACTCGGGATCGGGCATGCTGACGACCGTGATGAGGGGTGGAAATGCATCTCAGCCGCCCAGCTGCTTGCCACGCGACCGACACGAGGGTTGCAGGCCGCTGCCAGTTGCAGTGCAGTTTTTTAGCGCTGTTTTTTTTTCTTTTTTTGCAATCACCAATCAGAAGAGCTAGTTTTTTATGAAAGTCCCTCACAGGAAGAAGGATCTGCCTATCAGAATGACGCAGATGAGGGGTGAGGTAATACTTTATATAACAAATTAAAGTTTGAGTTAAAATTAAGGTTGAGTACTTTGATCTCTTTATCATGTGGGAGGCATGAGTGATAGAAACATAGTTTTTGCTTGGTATTTCTAACAGTTAATAGTTATTTTTTTCAAAATATGAAAATATAATACAACGCTTTAGTAAGGGGTTAAAAAATTAAATTTATAATGATTACGCTCTCTGCTTAAAAGACATTATATAGGTCTCATTTTGTAATAATATGTGAAACAACTTTGAAGGCGGTTTTTAGAGTTAGTTTTTATTATAAATCTAAGTTTACTTCAAACAAATATTAAATTAGCTTAAATATATATAATTAACAAAGATATAAAGCTTAAAAAAATGTAATTCTTTATTATAGAAAGTATATTAAAGATACATTTTAAGCCAAGGTTATCTGTTTGAAGCTACAAGTGAGTAAAGTTTATATTTATATTTAAAATTAAATTATATTAATTTTATTTTTTTTATATTTAATTTTAATTATTTTATTTATTTATTTAAAAGCTGAAATTATGGTTAAATTTCAAGCTATAGAAGCTAGACTGTATAACAGTTTTAATAACTCAAATATCCTGAAGTGCGTTCGGCTCTCGCCGTGCCAGCTACGAATACGAATACGACCGAACTCGGCATTATCATAGATAATTTTCGGCGCTGTCACTCTCTCGCTCTGTACTTCCCCCTGCGATCGTAGATGTAGAGTATCTGTCAGATACATTCACGTGTGCTAGGCCAAAATCCACTCAAACCAACTCAAGTCAACGCAACTCAACTCGAAACGAATCGGATCGAGTCGGCGTGAATCCACTCAACCCTGCTCGGCGTTTTCCACGCTCGCACAGCACTCAGCACTCAGCACTCAGCGCACAGCCCGCTCGCCGTAGACTCGAATATTGTTTTGAAGATACAGATACTGCGAGCTAAACATTTTCGGGTCTGCTGCGACCTTCCTAGAAATAGTCAAACGCAACGCGGAGTCAGTGTGACGAAGTGCGTCGTGCGCAGCGGCAGCGTTTGTTTTTCCCCTAAAAATATTTAGTTTTTGGCTGTCAAAAATCGAAAATTGAAGACGTATCTGTGTGCGTGAGTGCGTGCGAGTGCGGTGCGAGATACAGATACAGATACAAAAGCGAGTGTGCAACTGTATCTACATGTGTGGGGCTGGAAAACCATGCAGTTGAAGTGAAGTTTAACGAAAACGAGGCAATTTTTGGATCAAAAAACCCAGAAAAACCAGGAAAACGACCGTTTAGAGAACATGGAAAGCTTGCAGAACGAACTTGGAGGCTTGGAGCGGAGGAGCTCAACGTCATCGGTGCCAGGTTTGTGTGGAGCCCCAAGTGGAGCGAATCCGAATCCCAATTCAATTATGACCACTCGTTAGTCACACTCCCCCGTGTGCCCCGAAACTCGTTTTGTGTTCCAAAATAAAAACGAAGAACGACAACAAATTCAATGCGGAATCTTATCAAAGTCGCTGCTGATTGGCTGGGCGATCGCCCTAATATTTCTGTTTCTGTTTTTGTCTGCGCTTTTTATTTATTTTTTATATACTGCGCAGTTCTTTGGGTTTCTGTTTTGTTTTTGCCATTCGCCGATTTGGGTTTTTATTGGCAAATGCCGTGTATATAAACTAGGGAGTTGGAGGTGTCATCAACCCCTGGCAAATCGAACGCTGACCGACATTTGTCGCCCGCCCAACCCCCGTCCTAACTCGATCAAGGACACACACATCAGGGATAAGGATTACTTGCAGTTCAGTGAATCTCTGGATCTCCAAGACTTACAGCGCTAATTGAATGGGGCGAAACCAGTTTGCAACTTACCTATAAGAACGGAGGGCAGGAAACTAAAAGGATACTCATAATAGTGCCACAAGATTTTCATTCAATTAGGCTTCTTATCAGACACGCTAAAGAATTTCCAGATCTTGGCATTCCATTCACGTTGTCGCCAAGGAGCGGGGGGAAAATGAGTGAGAGCGACCTAGAAATGCCCAGCAACCCCCGGAGGAAAAGCAGAAACCGAATTTTGTGATTTCAGATAAGCCAGCATGAGAGTGCACTGCCAGCACGAGTGCGAGTATCTGTATCCGAGCGGTACTACGAGTACTGCGAGTCCAAGATAGAGGCGGCCAGCGAAATGGGAACGAGCGGCGGCGACGACGCGAAGTGAAAACAATTTATGAATGAATGAATGAACCCGAATGAATGGGCGGGCGTGTGTGAGTGAGTGAGATGAGCCCCTTGGCTCAGATAATGGAATGAATCCACATCCACTCCGCTCTTGAAAAGCTATTTCCAAATATTGTGTGTCTTAAAATAACAACGAAACCTGTTTTTCGTCTTCTTCTGCTGCGCTATGTGATGTGTGATGTGCGGGCAGGGGCAGGGGGATCGGAGTCTAAGCCCAACCCGAGTTGAACTTGCCCCGCGGCAAATGGGGCAAGGACATGGCACACCGAGCGGTTCAGCTGCCACTCGGCTGCCTCTGGGCATGGGCTCATTTGAATAACAAAACCTCGACCAGGGATTCCCAGACAGGATATCGAATTGAGGCCTGAACTCAAGTTTTCATTTCATTTCTCACCGTATCTTATCCTATTCCCTTTGCCCTTTTTCTCCAGCGAATCCTGCCAGTCCTGCGGAGGAATGCGGCTGTGTGCGTTTGGGCAAATGCAAATGGTTCAACGTGGCCAAGGGCTGGGGCTTCCTAACACCCAACGACGGCGGCCAGGAGGTGTTTGTGCATCAGGTGGGTACTGCCTTTAAATATTAATAAGTCCTTGTGTCTATAAACATAATGTTGCTAAGAATATAAAAGTAATACTGATAGTAATTAGCTGCGACATCTATGCTCTTAAGTTGCCTTATTTATAAATCAAATTATTATAAGGAATAAGTACTTCATTCTATATCAATATTTGTCCAAGGAAATTATAATTGCGATCCTGGAAGTTTTAAAAACATGACACTCGACATTAATTAATTTCAATTGATTGATCCTTTATAGTTTAATTGTTTTTTTTTTTGAGACCAATTCAATTATTGCTTCATTCCTTATCCAAATAATTAAACCCAAAACTTCCTTTTTGCAGAGTGTCATTCAGATGGCGGGTTTCCGGTCGCTGGGCGAGCAGGAGGAAGTGGAGTTCGAGTGCCAGCGCACGGCCCGTGGACTGGAGGCCACCAGGGTGTCCGGCAAGCAGGGCGAGAGCTGCCACGGCAGCACCTACAGGCCACGCATGTGAGAGAGAGGCTGCTCCTCCCCTCCACCCAAAACATACAACTGACTCTCCTTCTTTATTCTTCACAGCAACCGAAGGACTCGTCGCATGCGCTGCTACAACTGCGGAGAATTCGCCAACCACATTGCCTCCGAATGCGCCTTGGGTCCGCAGCCGAAGCGCTGTCATCGGTGCCGCGGCGAGGACCATCTGCACGCCGACTGTCCGCACCGGAATGTGGTGAGTAACCAAAGATCACCGATTAGAATGCCAGGATACTACTCAAACCCCTTGCAGGCAGCAACCCCCAGCAATAGCGAGAACACCAGCAGCACCGGAAGTCAGGGCAAGAGCGAGGCCACCGCCTAGGAGAGTGGCGAAGGAGGAGGAGGATAAGGAGGAAGGATCCTCCTTGGTTGGTAGTTGGAAGTTACAAACTTCTTTGACAAGTACAAAAACGGAAATCGACGCCGCCGACGACGCATCAAATCAAAGAAACCCACGTACAACAAAACTAGCTACTACGTTTAAGTGCATTAGATATTAAAGGGGGCGGATAGAGGAGGAAGAAGGACGATGGAGGACTGAGGACTACGCCCCAACACTGCCACCCCAATTTAAGTTAAGCTAAGCTCAGGCATATCCTCTTGGTCTTAAGCTACCCCCTAAGGCTTTTTAACTGGAGTACAAGTACAAGTACAAGTAAAGGCATTTAGCTAGAGAGTATCCTTTCCGTAGCTTTCCCATCCCTTAGCCCGAGCTTAAAGCGCCCCGTTGATAAGAAAGCTTCTGCCGCGAGTCACGTGGCCACTGACAACATTGGAGCTTTCGGGGGGCCAACAACAAAATCACCATGAAAACGCAGAATCATTGTACGCCGAAAGTGAAACAGAGTGAGCAACAACAAAGAGATTAGGCGAGGACATGGCCAGGAGCAGAAGGGGCGGAAGAGGTCCTGTCCTGTCCTGCCTTTTTTCTCGGCTCTCCCGGTCTCTCTCTCTCTCTCTCGCTCTCTTTGGACTTCTGCTGGCCCTTTGGCTGTTTTTGTTGTGGTTTCGACGGTTCGCCATCAGATTGCTACATTGTTCGGGCTCGTTTTTTCTCTCTCGCGCACGACACAAGAGTGTCCTTCGTTAGAAGGCGGAATCAGCAGCAGGAGCGGGAGCGGGAGCAGCAGAAGGAGCACGAGCGGGATACCCAAAGAGGATGCAACTGCTTATGCGAGGCCCTAAAGCCAGAAACGGGCTCAGTCTCAGTTGATCTCTGCCAGAGAATTGTTGTGTGCAACGCGGCGGAATTTACATTTACAACATCATATAACCACAAAAGAAAAACCATAAAAACAATATATATATATAACATAAAATATTAAAGAAACAAATTGAGAACAGCAAATCAAAGCAACTTCAATAAATGGGAAAAACAAAAAACAATAACTTAGACAACTAAAAGAATTTCAACAAAGTTAACAAAGCGTTTCAGCAACAAATTTTCAACAAAAAAACAATAAATACCATTCAAAAAACGTATAACTAAATAAATAACCATTAACATTTGTAAAATATACATTTTTTTGCGCATAAAAAGTAAAAGTTCTGCCTCGAGTTCAAGGCTAACAAGCGAAAATAAGTAAAACGAGATGAATACCTGCTAAAAAAAATACTAGAAGCAATATAACGTTAACGCTGGCTGAGAGCAAACAATAATAAAAACAGCATCAGCAGCAGAAGCAGAAGCAGTAACAACTACTGACAATAACAATAGTCAACGTCAACGTCATCGCACATTCATTTGGGGCAAGCCACACACACAGAAGCACACACACAGCGCACACACACATACACGCGAACGCTCGCTGGGAATTTACAACCAGATTTACATGGGCAGCGCCTGTTATGTAATATCCTCCTTCTGACGCTGTCTCCTGTCATGTTAGCACAGTCCTTGCTCCCGCTCCTTGCTCCCTGTCGTTGTCCCTACTTCCTGCTCTCTGCCTGCCCCAGAGTGGGAGGTGTGGCATGCACCTTTGGATGTGGCTCTGGTTGCTGGTGGCCCCCTTGGGTGCTAATTTGATTTAACTCGCACACATGGCCAGCTGGGCACGGCATTGAGACATTAGCCCGAAGGACACCAGACCAGCCCAGCCCAGCTATTGGTAACCCATAAATAGGGACACGCCGCCGCCGCTGCCGTCGAGGTGTGTCTGAAGCGCATGCAAATCGGTGCTGCGGGGCTACGCGAATATTACGCATACGCCGCGTGCTCGATGATGATTCGCTTGGGCTCCGGAAAGGAGCTTCGTTTTGTGTTCTGTATATTTTTGTTCTTGTTTTTTGCTCTTTTTCGATGGCCTAGGGTTGGGCCTAATTAACGAATGTGTGTCATAATGCGACAGCCGTTAGTAGGTCAAGTAGATGCGATGCCGATGCTGGGCGTTTGCTTGGAGGTCGCCGCAGGTTCAGAGGGGGGAAAAGCTCGTTGCCAAAAGGGCAACCAGAGCTGGAACGGGAACAGGGCGTGAGATGAGATGAGTCGCGTTTTTGGAGAGCGAATGGGGCGGCAAACGAGTGCGAGTGCGATTCGAGTAAATAAATAGTTGGGCGTTTCTTGGCCATTCACCGAAGCCGAGGCCCTGGCTCTGGCTCTGGATAATCCTCTTCTCCTCGGCTTCAATTATCTTCCGAATATCCATTCCAATTTTTAAAACAATCTCAATGTTTCCACTTACTCTCTCTCTCTCTCTGTGACTGTCTTTAGCTGCACCTCACTTTCACTCTCACTCTCACTGTTTTTTATGCTTTTCCTCTCACTCACCCACATTACGAATTGCATTGAAATTAACGTTCCTCACTCCTTGTTCCTGCACAGGCAATGTAAGAATTACACTCTGTCTCTGTCTCTGGCATGGTTCGAGTTCAAGTAAAGCTCATCGAAAACGAAGAAGTTAAACTAAGAAATCTATGAACGGTTTAAAGTTCCAAAACATCTAAACAACAACAACAACACAATGTACAAAGCCAAAACACGTTAAAAACTCCTACTAAAAATACAAAAAACTGCAAATAAAGCGTGGCAACTGCAAGTTAATGTGCTAAACTAAACTCAGAGAAACATCAGTCGCTCTTCCAACCCAAAAACAAGACAAGGTAAGTGATTACTTCTTAACTTAAATAGAACATATTTCGGTGTATTGGTTTATTCCTACGATTCTGAGTGTTATAAATACTTTTCTTGCACCTAACTTTCCACTTGAATGAACTAGTTTAATTAAAACATACTTTCCTACATGGCTTTCCTCTTGCTAAGACCACACGAATCACGAATTGAACTAAAAGGGCATCTTTTCCACGGCCAAATTCCAGGCAGGCAGGCCTCGGCACACGTAAATGCAGCAGTTGTGGATGCTCGGCTCCATCTTGCCCTGCTGCACCAGCGAGAGGATGGAGCACAGGCTGCCGAGATGGTAGTTGCTTTGCTGGCTCATCGAGGGCGTGTTCTTCTCTCCTTCGCCTGAAAGAAATGTGTGTGTTTTGGGATTTTACTAAATAGCATTTAACGAATATGAGGGTGATTTGATGGATTAAGTTGAGGAGAAATCAGTTATTTACCACATTTTGGGTCTTCTATTATTTTTAATATATACTTGCTTCGCTTACATACTTGCTCCGCTGGCTTTTTAAACATTTCTTGGGGTTTTTCCTACCTTTGACAATGCCCTTTTTAAGCCAGGACACCAGATCGATATGGGTCCAGGGTATCACTTGCTTATCGGCAGGAGCCAACCAAAGGCTGAGCAGCGTCATCGAAATCGTATCCATATTCCCGTCTAGGGCAGGCATCAGAGTGCCCACTACCGAGGGGCACAGAGCGCCATGGAAATAGTCGTGGGCTCCGTACAGGGCGCTGTAGAGACCCGTGCCCAGCATCCTCGTCGAGTCACAGCCAAACAGAAAGACCACACTGCGAACCCTGGCCCGGCAAATCTGCCTCGCATTCACGTACTGCAGGCCGGAGCCGTGGCCAGCATAGCTAAGGGATAACTCAAAGGTGTTAGGTAGCCGTATTAAGAAGTACAGTTCAGCTTACACAAAGCAATCCGACTGGAAGACCTGCTTCACCATCAGCTCCTCGGTGGGCACTGTCTCGAAGAGGTGCTTCCAGTCCGAGAGCCAGTACTCGAAGAAACTGCGCAGCCTGCGGCCAGAGTGCACCAGATCGCCATCCGGATTGATCACGCACATTCCCCGCCTGATGGTCGTGGTGTAGTAGCCATGCTTGATCTCGGCCCTGTGATGCTGGAACAGACGCCAGAGGCACTGCAGCGACTTGACGCGGGTGAACTCCTGCACCGTTACCATTTGCTCCCAGTGCAGGTGGTCCAGGCGCTTGAGAAGTCACAAGTTAGAACAATATATATTATACATGTTATAGACTTACCTCATCGACCACGAGAATCGTGGGATATCTCTTGGCCACATGCTGCTGGCGCCCCTCCAGCTGCGTCCAGTCCGTGGCGAATTCCCTGAGCATATCGTAGACCGGCTTGGTTTTGTTCTTCTTCTGGCTGCCCGTTAGCTCTTGGCAGATGAGCTTGAGATCAGCAGCGTCCAGTCGGTTGGCGTGCAGAGCTGCTTGGGAGAATATAACACGCTGGTGGTCGCTCCACTTGTTGGCCAGGCAGAAGTCATCCACCAGGGAGTAGATGATCTTCGTTTGCTTGTGCACGGCAGCGCAGTCGTAGCGCTTGCCAAAGAACAGGAACCTATAGGGGGCGATGGTGTCCCGCAGGTTGGAAATAAGTTTCTGTGGGAGGGAAGGGATTCATCTGGGAGTAATCGCAGGGGGAAACCCATGCTACGTACACTCAAAAAAACAGAAAAGGCGCCCAGCTCCTCCCAGTACTTCTGCTTAGCCTCCTTGCTCTTCACGTTCGTGGGATCGACGGTGACCACCCGCTTGAACCTGTCCACCAGCGTGCTGTACTCCCGAAAGAGCTTGGGCAAGTGGCCGCCCACGAAGCGCAGACAGATGGGACCACACTCGGGGCTGCGGCAGTGGCGGAGCAGCGAGAGATAGATGGCCCCGCGGCTCGACTGGATCTCGTTGAACACCGAGTAGGTGGTGGCGGGATTGAAGCTCTTGCAGACCTGCAGGACACACCACTCGTCCGGCAGGCGGTGGCAGATGTCCGAGATGCGCCTTAGACCCGCCGCGGGATGCTCCACATCCTCCAGGAAGTCCAGGTGCTCGGGCATGCTCCTTGCCAGCTCCTCTGGCGGCTTCTCACGCTCCTTTTGCTGCACATACTTGATGACGTTCTGCAGGAATTTGTTGCTAAAGCAAAGCCTCTTAAAATGCCAGTTTCTAAGCGTTTCTTTCGCATGAAATACCTTTTGTAGTCCTTCTTCTCCTTCCTGGAGGCCACCTTGAGCAGCTGCTCCGTGGTGGGACGCTGCTTGGCCAGCTCCTCCGCCTCGGTGATGTAGCGCAGGTCCGTGGAGTGGAACTGGGCCCTCACCTGGTAGTAGATGGAGTGCTCCACGTTCCCATTGCGGTACTCCTCGTCCGCGCACTGTAAATTATATTCTTAAAAAAAACACATGGATTTCAAAGAGTTAGCTTCCAGCTTCCAGGAACACCTTAATTTCCCATACTAACCCTTTGCAATGGGGCCCACAAGGGAGCTGGGATACTTGCCCCACCTGTCCGCCTTGCTCCCGACCGCCTGCATTTACTAGTTTGCGTTTTTTAAGTTTAATTTTAAAATTCGGCGGCGTCGTTTTTGTTTTGCTTTTAGAGATGCGCATGTGGCTATATGGGAGATGCACATTTGGCTATATAGCTAACAGACTAGCTATATAGCTAGGCAGACCAGCTATATAGCTAGTCTGCCAGCACTGCTACCTAGCTATATAGTGGTGGCTGTCTTTGCTGAACGAAGGCTTCGTTAAATATTGAAACGGCGCAGGGGCACTTGTTCTATCTCTCTTACTCTCTCTGCCCTTGTCTCTCGCGTTGGCCACAGCGACGCCTACTGCGACTGCGACTGCTCGGTCGGCGTCAGCATCCTTTCTACTTATTAATTTTGATGTTGCTTTTCACTTTTACTTTGTGGCATGTGGAACGTGCGGCTCGTACTTTTCCCAGTGTTGGAAAATGGAGGGAGTCTGCCCCTAATTGGCATGCTCCGCAAAATAACGGCACCATCACCACCCCCCGCCCACACCCACTCCAACCTCACCCCCTTCTCCAGGTCCTCCCTTCACAACACTGGCATACCCCGTTATATTTTTGGCTGCATTATTGATGTCCTCTTAGCGCTCGGCACGTTCGTTGTCCTTTCCGCCTAGCAAATTATAACATTAATATTACATTAACACACACACACACACGCACACACACAGGCGCGTGCATTGGGGAGACATTAAAACTTTCGCAGCACCGCGCACATGTAACATGAAATGCCCAAAAACAACAACCAGAGCCACCCCAGAAAAGCTATGTGTGTGTGGGTGTGCGTGCTGGTATGTGTGTGTGTGTGGCACACATTCCAACAGTTGCAGCGCCGTCGCTGTCGCAGCCAGCGCCGCAGCCGGCGCCGCAGCATCCCTCTGCAAGACAGAGAGTCTCAAAACGAATTTCGAAGTCGACGTCGACGGTTGTGTCGCTTTTTTCCTGCTTGAAAATATATATAATAATAATAACCTAAACAAAATAAAGCTTTTAACCAATAACCAGTAGCCGAAAACCACAGAAATAACTAAATAAAAAACACAAAAGCACAACCTCACATTCCCCTATAAAAATCAAGATATCTAAGAAAAGTGTAGCATACTTTTGTGCCGCGTTGAAAAGGAAAAAATAACGCCCACAAGGCCAGAGCGAGTATGAATTAAACGCGTTACAAAAAAACATAAGAAACGGGCGAGAAAAACGACATTTAAGTAAATTAAGGTGTGGTGATTTATGCAACTTTTTTGAGGCACACACGCAGCAGCAGCAGCCGCAGCAGCAGCAGCAGGCGAGAGCGTCGGCGAGAGAGGGGTCGAAAGGGGGGTCAAAGCCACTGCACATACCTCTAAGCTAAGCCCCACACTCACACACACACACTCACACATACACACACTTGGGGACTGGGGCGAAGAGGAGCCGAGAAGAGGGACACAAAATAAAGGATAACGGCGGAGGAGGAAGAAGCAAGAAAGAAATCGAAATTAAAATATATGTTCGGGGGCGCGCAGGCGAGAGAGAAAGGGGGTGCAATTTTCGGCTGACGCTGTAATTCGACGACGCTCATCTCCTGCTCCACTTTGCTCTCTTTCGCCGCTCTTTCTCCGCTCTGCTCTGCTCCTCTCCCAGTTCGTCAAGTGAAAACATCTCGTTGGGGCTTCGTCGAGTTTTGTAGGTATTTTGGCCACACGAAAATATACACAGCGCCTTCATCCTGCTCCTTTTGTGGGTTAAAAAGCGAAAAACTCAAATAGTTCCGCAACCGAAATCACTCGAAAACACACCGAAAATTGTCCTAAAAACAAGTGAAAAGTGATCCTTGCATAGCACTCAAAATAGGCATCCAAAATCGACGAGAGAACGCCTACGCTTTTTTTCGGTGGGCTGCAAAAGGCGTTGCCAAACGGATAACACAACAAGGACCCATCTAAAACCCAAATCAAATCTTTATCCTAGGCTCTTAAACTAGAGAAAACCAAAAACTAAAACCAAAACTCACTGCAGAAAATATCAACTGCAATTATACAAAAATTAATCATACGCACCGTGTGAAAAACTGTCAAAAAGAAAAGGATAAGGAAAAACAGAAGGCGAAAAAACAACGAAAATAAAGGAGAAACAAAGGGAAAGAAGCCTCCAGAGGAGGAGAAAAGCCAAAGGCAGCAGCATCAGCAAGAACATTCTGCTGCATAAATAATACACTCGCCACACAGACGCGTATACGCCATATAGGCCAGGACATACCAGCAGGACATACCACACACACACGCATACGGCGGGCAGGACATGCTCCTGTTCTATTATTTAACTGCTTTCAACGTCAGCACGCCTTTCAACCCGACGAAAGTCGATTGAAAGCCGCCTTCAACGGCCCAGCATCCCTTGCTCCTTCGCTCAGAGACAGCGACAGAGAGCCAGAGAGAGAGAGAGGTCCTTTGTGGGCGAGTGTGTGTGTGTGTGTGAGACAGCAGGAGCGACGACGTCAACGTCAATCCGCTCAATATTTATACATTGAACCGAGTCGAGCCTGGCCCACGAGCAGGACTCCTGACCGGATTCACAACGCAGACGCTCCTGGTCCTTCGCTGGGGCCCAAAATAAATAACATCTGACAGCTGCCCGAGTCCTGAAAGCACTTAAAGGGCCGTCACACAAAAAAGGGGGAGCCCGAGAGAAGGAGAAAACGCGAATAGCGATACCATTTCCATAGGAAAACATCAACCAAACTGAACGCGATCTTAAGCACTCGCAAACAAAACAATGGGCGCCAAGGAAAGTGTCGAGGCAGCCGCCAAAATGAACGCCGATGGCTGGGGCCATGTGGAGGTGTGTATTATCTATATATCTATAAGAAAAAGACTTGATTACCTATGCTATAAATTCCCTAAAACACAGCTAGCTATATATTGTTAGCAAAACAAAAGATTTTAAACGAAATAGTATTTAAAGAGCCATAAAAACTGCCATATTTATGGTTCATTTTAGGTAAATATTCTAAGAGATTCTGAAAAACAATGTTATAATTTTTCTGTCCTAAGAAATGGTTTTTTGAAATACTATCAAACAGATAATTGCTTCAGAAATATATTTCTAAATTCACTTAAATTAATAACTTCGCAATTCTTAATTAGTTATAGTTTGAAAGAAACTTTTTTGTAAAGACGTTAAAAGTTATCTAATATTTGGCTTAAAGATTTCATACTTCTTTGTAAAGATTAAGGCACTAAAAAAGTGATTTAACAGTTTGGTTAATCCCTATATTACCCAAAAAAAACCATAAAATCAAAACAAAATTAACAAACAACAAAACTCATTGTTGTCAATACTGTTCATTTAAGTACAAATCAACTTAAAATTAAAACAAACCAAGACATTATATTAATGAAAACGCCATAAAGTTCGTTCCTTTAACCAGTGCCAGTGCTTCTATACCCGGAGGTATCCATAAAGTGCCCTCTAATATTGTCAACAACTTGATGATCCCATTTGGCGTGTCTCTCATCGCCCCCAAATCTGTGTCAGGCTTTTCCGATCCCCCATTGCATTTCCCGGTGAGAGCGACGAGAGTGGGCTCTCAGCGCCTTTTGATTGATTTTAAAAATAAATTTCGACAACAACACGTGCGCCAAAAGTCAGTCAGCACGCGAACACAGAGAGAGAGAGAGCACCAAAAGGCAGACCCATTTCCCCCATTTTCCAAGCTCCCCCACTCCGGCTGCTCATTGAGGTACGGTTCCCATGGTCCACTTGATGATCGCATGTTCCATGTGCTTCCCGAGCATATCTCTCTGGTGACCTGGTCTCTTGAGAGGCCACTGAGTGCTCCATGTGGGCGTCATGGTGGTGCTCTCGAGACGCCAAGAGATCGGAGACCGGAGATTGGAGAGCGAAAATGTCTGAGAGATGAAAATTCATTTTGATTTCGATTTTCTTTCGTTAGTTGACTCCGCGACGTGCATTTGTGATGTTGTTTTGGCCTTTTTGAGTTCCGCTAACCGCAATTCGAGCTGGTTGGAAGCCGGCAACTTTGTGAAACAGGTGTCTAGGCCGAGCGATGTAAACATAAATAGCTATATAAATAAATATAGTTATCAGACATATATATATCTCTTTTATAACCAACTAAATGTGTGCGGACAATGTGGCCAACATATGGGCCAGACGCTGAATATTTATAAAATTTAATCCGCATAAAAATAAATACCTCGGACTCTGCATTGCATTCAGTGTTTGAGGGGGAGGTGTCCGAGTAAATCATCAGCAAAATCTGATCTAAATCAAAATCAAAAGCAAAACTTCAAAGCACATTTTCCGCCTTACATCGTTATGCATCGCTTTTGTTTTTGACACCTACACACAGCAGCTTTTCTTGCGGCGGCAGGGGATGTGGAAGTGGAAATGTTGCTGCACCAGCGTTCGCACCTCTCGGTCTGGCTGCCTGGCTGACTGGATGATGATAATAAACCGCGGCGTGGGTTGCTTCAACGCTTCAATCTGAGGCTAAGACTTGCTGTGCAGCCTTCACCGAGTATCTGAACAATTTATTACAGCTTAAAGTTAACTAAAAACAGTGTTTATTACACGGCTGCCCACTGAGTTGTCCGCATTTCCTGGGACTAATCTTTAAAGACTTATGACTTGCACATGGTCCGACAGAGGATTTGGTTTAAAATAATGTAGACCAACTTAAAACAGATTATAAAATCGGAAAAATGCATAATGGATTTGAAATATTAAAGAATGCAAACCGGAAATGATTTATAACCGTTATTATTTTCAAGCTTGGATATGATTAAGCAGCTTTTCGTATAACGATTTTTTTTATATAATCATAACCACTGCTAACCTATCTTAGGATTAACCTGAACTTTCTTCTCTTTGAAAATAAAACTAAATATATATTAAGTGTTCCCAAGTTTACTCATAAAATATTATATATAGTGTTAATAACAAAAGTAACCAGCTTAAATATTTATCGCCTTAATCTTTCTTACAGCGCGGAAGTCGCTACCACGGCCATCGGCACAACCAGCGGTCGCAGTCGCTGAACCGCGGTCAGGCGCTCTCCCAGGCGGACGTGAGCGGTATGTGGTGACATCGGGGTGCCTCTGGTAAAGGTAAGGCAGCTGTCTTAGTCTCAGTCTCCTAATTCAGTAACTAATGACAATAATTTATCCCGACAGGATCTGCGGCGAGCTGCGCCAACTGCGCCATGGGTAACAAACTGAGCTGCTCCTGTGCCCCGCTGATGCGCAAGGCGTATCGCTACGAGGATTCGCCCTGGCAGAGCTCCCGTCGCCGCGATGGCCATCTACTGAGGTGCGTCCGGGTGCTGAACTCTCCTCCTTTCTGCCGACCCGACTGACTACAACTCGGTTTTTTTTTTTGTTTCGTTTGTCCCATGACTGCCGAAACGGGGCAAAGCTACCACCACCGCCACTACCAACAACTGAACCACAATTGAATTCGCTCTTTCGATAACTTTTTTCCAAACCAACTAATTGTGTTCTTCTTCTGGTTTTTCTTTCTTTCACCAAAAACTGATTACTAAAATCGAAAAAAAAATATAAACACCTCAAAACTACACACAACAAATTGATGTCACAACAACTACAACTACAACTACAACTACAACCAATGTATCCTGCTTCAACTTTTCCTTCCTACCTACGACTGCAACAACTACAACTACAACAACCAACCAACTATAACAACAATGCGTTCTTTGTTCCCCCAATTTTCCTCTCCAAAACCAAACAATTGTTCGGTGCACCTGAAATCCAAATCCAAATTCAAATCCAAATCAAAAAAATTCGAATCGGATTTACAACCACTGCCATGCCATTGTTGAAACTTAATTAACCAACGATAGTTCGTTCAGGTTGTGGGCTGAGGTCTTCCATGTGTCCGCCAGTGGCGCCGGCACCGTCAAGTGGCAACAAGTGTCCGAGGATTTGGTTCCTGTGAACATCACCTGCATTCAGGACTCGCCCGAGTGCATCTTTCACATCACCGCGTACAACAGCCAGGTGGACAAGATACTTGACGTGAGACTTGTGCAGCCAGGTGAGTGCACATTGCGCCAGCACTCCAGCACCGGTCCCAGCAATCCCACTCCACCTTCTCCTCCTTCTTTTCCCCCTTTAGGCACACGCATTGGCCAGGCATCGGAATGTTTCGTCTACTGGAAGGACCCCATGACCAACGACACTTGGGGCCTGAACTTCACGTCGCCCATCGATGCCAAACAGTTCCGCGAGTGCTGTGTAAGTATTCTCTTACGGTCTGGCCGCAAGCCCAGCATAAAAAATATGCGACAAAAGCGTAAAAAAAATATTTGATAAAAAAAAGAAAAAACAAAAAACAGCCAAAGAAAAAACAAAATCGAAATTAAATTCAAACCAACCTCAACTGATACCGATACCGAAAACCTCAGCCACCCACCAACTAATACAGCAACACTAACAGAGGTCTGGCGGCGAGCTATAATCATGCCCGCCAGCTGGAGCACTCAGCTGAGCCACCACCACCATCCCCACCAGAACCAGAACCAGAACCAGTACCAAGTACCACGTACAACCGAACCAAGTCAGAAACCAAAGAACCACCCATCCTCACACCTCACATACTACACCCACATTACATCCGCACACTCGGGCCAAGATAAGCCCAGAGAGTTCCGAGATGCTGGCGATGGCGATGACTGGTGATAATGATGGTGCCAATGATGCTTAGGGCCAAGAGCCAAGAGCTGAGAGCCGAGAGCCGAGAGCCAGTCGATGTTTGATTTGCATAAAAAACAAACACACACACACACTTCTCCCCATCTGTGTACTCGAGAAGCATCCATAATCAATCGCTGGGTTCGGTGCAGCCAAGCACTCGACCGAATCTGAAGATGAAATCATAATTAAGCTCTTCATTCGCCGCTCACTGTCACCGCAGAGTCACGGTCACTGTCATTGTCACAGTCACACACAACGTTTATGCCGGGAATCAAATGAATTTCTAAAAGTATAAAAAAAGAAGCTTAGAATTGAGATTTTTTATAAAAAGTTGAAATTAAATGAAGTTTAATATTTAAATGAAAAATGATAGTATTTCACTAAAAGTTTATAAATTCGTAAATTCATTTTCACTTATAAATTCATGAATTTGATGTTTAAAAGTAATATCACTTAAAAATAGAGTAAATAAACTTTACAAATTATTTTGAAGAACTTAAAAAACCATTAAGCGCTAAAAATATAGGAACTTTCCAGAGCTTAAAATTGATCTTAAATACAAATTTTAAATAACCAAAAACAAAGGCAGTAACTTCCTCAAAATCAACGCACAAACTCAGTCACCGGCTACAGTCATTATCGTCACTCGTCCTGCATCAACGAAACCCACAGAGACACGCACCGAAACATAACTCTTCCTTGTACTCGCTAATTAGTTGATATAAACCTGACGATTTGATACAAATTGGTTCGCTGAAAATTGATCAAAATTTTCGTTTCGTTTTGTTCTTTTTAAGTTTCAAAAATCCTATTGAGTTTTATGTGGATATTTGCGTTTTTCGGTTACTAGTTAGCTCCCTACGAAATTTGGCCAAGTAAAGTAATTGTAGTTTTTGTAGAGACACACTCACACACATGATGACACACAGCACAAATACAGAGACATGCACCGGGAGAAAACATTTGAGGGAGAACTCATTAAATGTCAGAAATTGAGATAGATATGTGGGATATTTCTACTAAATATAAATTAATTTCTGTCCGCTATATACAATTTATTAAAAACCAAACATGTTGTAAATAATATCTAAACTAAAAAGAAATCCTAAGATATTGTAAATAACAACCCAAGATCTTACTGTCTGACCTGGAAAAATTGTAAATGATCCGAGCCCGCATAGTACAATCGAATTGTGAACTTAATTTCTGACCTGCCATCTCAAGAACCACACCTCAGACTGCAACTCGAACCCATCTGACACCATATGCCTATTAATATATAGACTCTAATATTATGTAGTCAAACATGATCTGTCTGGACTAGCCAAGTCTAATAATTGTTTCGTTTTCTTTTCTTACTTTGCGCATCATTTGTTGCAGGTATCTTACATTGTAAAAAAATACGTTAGTATCGCTTCATATTATTTCTTCTCACAGTGTATACACACACACACACA